>CAKAOI010053263.1:20557-107605 GCA_916701655.1 Sebastiscus albofasciatus | reverse complement strand
GATTAATCACAATTAACTATGGAAAATCATGCGATTAGTGATTAAATATTTTAATATTTACATTTTGAACAGCTAAAAAAAAATGTGTAAATAATTTGCAGTTAACTATGGACAATCGTGATTAAATATTTTAATATTCTATTTTTTTATATTGGTTCAACACAGACATGTGACGCAATATAAGATACTAGAGTTGAGCATTCAGCAGACAAACAAGACTGTGCAGATCAGCACACTAAATTGCACTGTAATGATTCTCAGTGATGTGTACTCTGATTAAATGTGTCAGGACAATATGATCCTTGATCACAATCACTTTAACCACCATCACGACGTGCATCAAGATGTTTCTGCGACCTAGTTTCCAGGACGTTTTTTTTTTGCTCGATTACATAACGTGATCACTGGCCTGTTTAAAGCCAGAGCAGAGCACTCTCCAGTGCTGTAGGGAGCAGAGCTTTATACCCCAGGGACCAAAAACAACACTTCCAGGCTCCATGTACACAACTGAACCAGGGGCAGCCGCTGCTCATCCCCATTACAGGCTAGTTAGCCGCTCTGGGCGTGGAGCCACAATCTCGCCGGGCTCATTCTGGCTGAATAGACAAATAATTTGCAGACAGAAATCTAAACAGACAGGCAAGATAAAGCTATTGAGAGTGATCATTCTACCATGTTTGATATTTGGGTGGTGAAGCCAGAACCAACTAGGAAATACAGCAAGATCTTCTGCTTTCCATTTCTCAGAACAGTCCAGTTATTCAACTCATCAGTACAGTGAGCAAAATCAAGGCTCTAAATCAACATCACATTATACTTCTCTAAAAGCCAAAAGGTAGTTACTCAATTAAAATTTGGCTGATTCAAAAATATTAACAAAAGATAAAAGATTGAGTGATCTGGGAAAATGTGAAACCCACTTTCTTCTGTAGGCTACAGTACTATTAATCTTTCATGAAATGCCTCAAAATCCTGAAATATTCTTGTTTAGAGGTGATCAAACTACTTAATGTTTGGTATTTTTAAGTTGGCTAGCTTTGTCAAAAAAACAAAAACAACAACAACCTGGATACAGTGTCAGACAAGTTCTTAACTTGATTTTTAGCCATGCTAGTAGCGTAGCTTTAGGGATGACAATGTCAGCTGGTTCACCTCTTTGTACAATAATCATCATCATCATGGCAATCTATCTGAGAGCACTCACTCACTCACCCTTAAAGGCACAATGAGCAGAAACAACTTTCAACATTCCTCCCCCCGGCTAAATGACACCAAAAGCACACACCCCCTGAACACGGTTAGGTTTAGGGTGCTCACTACTCTCGTTTTAGAACCAGCTTTGTCTGCTTGGCGTTTTGCCAAGATGTATATTTGCGTTTTTTCGGCGCAGTGTCCGCCATTTTCATAGCTTCCTCTTGGATGCGTGATTACAACCTTCCACCTGCTCACTACGTTGATGCCCAGAGAGGTCTTGAACACAGCAAAAAAAGAGAATCCAGGAGTCTCTACAGATACAGACACCACCACTGCACACTTCTAGTGGGTCATAAGTGATTGTACAAGTCTATATTGTTTTTTTTTTTAGGAAAATCCTACTCATTTAGCATTTAATGATATTGGATATTTTATGCTAGCTAGCTTTGTCAAAAATAAATAAATAAATGGGTAATAGAAAGCTGGACAATTTATGAGTCTTTATCTTGATTTTTTACCACGCTTAGCAGCGTGGCTTTAAGATGGCAATGTTGGTCAACCACTATGGTCCAGACAGACATATCAAAAATAATCATTTAGATTATACATCATCAGGTCAAACATTTGCCCAATAATTTGGTTTATGACCAAATACCTGCAAAACTAATGTAGGCTACTTAAGTGCCACTTAGCAAGTGTTAGCATGCTAACATACTAAACTGAGCTAGTGAACATGGTATAGATACCTGCTCAACATCAGCAAGTTTGTCTGGTCATTGTGAGCATGCTGAGGTTAACAATTAGCTCAAAAACACCTCAATAAAAAGGCACTAGCATGGCTGTAGACTGTCTCATCTGTAATCAAGGAATTTGCTGTAGATATGAAAGTCTGAATTTTAAATTATGAAATTTACAAGAAATGGAGTTATTTTTGGACTTTCTGTAGTATTATTTGGAAATGCTTTTTTTGTGTGTAAGTCTGTCAGCAACTGACCTTTCGCTGTGGAGTCCATGCTGGCGAGTCTGTCCTCATAGCGCTCAGTATCACCATTGACTGTCTTGTAGGCCTGAAAGAAAGGAGGGCAGATATGCACTTATTACATTCCAGCACACATCAAATGATAACAGTACAAAATGGTAAAAGTATTACAAAATGCCAGCTTACACTGACATTTTGTACAAACACAGCCAAAAATAAACATGCGCTTTGCCAAGAGCCTGACAGCTATTGTCTGGAGAAAGCACAAAGAACCTTGTATGTCCTTCAGTGTCTGAGCTGTGCTGATGTCTGCCACACACAGTCCAGTCTGTGCTGAGGATGCATGTTTAAGTGGCTCACAGTTTACGCCAGCCAAGACACTACACTGTATAACTACAGATTGGATGATCACAAGTAGCCAGTGCTGATCTTTATGGTTTGGAATCACAAGTGGAGGTCAATCATTGCACAACATGGATTCACACATCTCGTCTTCTTGTGGATGATGCCCTCCTACATTTATAAGTCAATTATCAATACATGGCGGTAGAGTGGTAGTATAAGCAGGGCTCTCAACTAACTTTTCATCCTCCTCCCGGAACCGTCCCAAAATTAATGTGGACCGTCCCGAATTTAAAAGTTGTTTTTCTACGTCATCATTAGTTAATCATTCAGAGTGACCTTTAATATAGTCGAATATCAAAAGTAATTTGTTTATTTTGGTTCATAAATTTATAATTTATCCAAAACATTGTTTTTCTATTTTAAAAAGTCATTTTATTGGTTTGTTATTTATAATTTGCATGTTTGTTTTGATTTGAATGTTAGCAATACAACTAAGTTAAGGATCAGGGGCACTGACAGTGTGCGTGTTTGTTTATGTTGCCAAGGAGGTTTAACAAGAAATGTGCGCTACACAAAACTTATTTTTCCCTTTCAAATCTAGTCCCAAAATTAATTTCCATCCTCCCATATCCCATTTTTTTTCAGCCACAGGACGATGGGTCGTCCTTAAGCCCATACCCTGACACTTTGCTTTAACATAGCATGTGTACTTGGCTTAAATTTTGTATTCTGACTAACTCTATTAAGTTCCTTGAGAATTACATGCTCACTTTTTAAATGTCATTTACTGTGTGGAATAAGGAGAGGGCAAAGTCTTTCAAAGCATCCAATTCCATCCAAAGTCTTTAAGTTATTCTCACCACAGACACTGAGAGGACAGATTTTGAGAGGAATACCACTTTAAGAAAAAAAAAAAAATAAATAAAAAAAAAAAAATCACATAAGGTAAAAAAATGGTAATAATGCAGAGTTGCAGGTCGGGTGAACCTGGAGTGGAGCAACAGATACTCACATAGACGACTGCAGCAGTGAGGCCTCCTCCACAGAGAACAAAGTACGCCATGTTGCTGGAGCCTCCGGGGACCCCGAAGGCCATGTGTCGCACTGGAGCTGCCGAAAAGACACACAAGGGCAGAGTTACAGGGTTAGTTTGGAAAGTTTATTGACAGCAAGCTGACCTTCAGCAGGGAGATTTACATTTACTGAAATTTATATAATTAAGAATCAACTAATTTTGGACTAGGATGGATACGTGTGCACCTTCATTTAAACTACTGATTGAACATATGCAGGGCATTTGCCTTTTGCGTCATGAGATCCAAACTGAGCATCAATAATAAACAAAATCGGAGGGAAAGTACGATAAATTTGATAATTTGTGGGTGTTTTATTCAGGAAACTGTCCCATCACAAGTACTTGGCACAAAGACTAGTGCACTCCGATAGCGTCAACATGTCTCCATCCCTTAATCCAGTTACACAATACAGCCATGGTCATTTGCAGCAGAGGAGATGGAAAGATTTAGCGCCAGCCAAGCTAAACACCAAATTGTCCCTTAAATTAAATCCCCAATAACACTGAAACACTTCCTGCTTCAGGATCTGAAAAAACAAACTCTACAAATAAAAGTATCTAGCGGGCTTGAATTGATATGAATTAGTTCCTCAACACATGTCAGTTACATCTTAATGGACTATTTTTTGTGCCGGTGATTGTGACTGGCTGCAGCCCGTGCACGCTGGAAAGATTTGCTGGTGTTTAAAGGATTGCCAGTGGTGCATGCAGAGGAGGCCGTAAATAAAACCACCCTACATCCCAAACATGACCTCAGCCTAATCTCTTCCTACGTAGAGCTCTCTCACAAACACACACACAAACACGAGAGTGTACACATGCAAACAGTACATACGTTTATCTTTAGCATGATCCACACCCCGCGTGTGTGCGTACATACATGTGGTTTACCCAGCAACCTGAGTAGGCCGTCTGAAGACGTGAAAGAACACAATGTACAGCCAACCCCTTTTCATCCTTCCCATGTTTCATGTGTGTTCAGGCAATGCATAACTCACTCTGTGACTTTTCAACTGACAACTTGCATCTATATAAAGACGTAGATTATTGTTCACATGCTGGATTCACATGCTGGATTCACAATGTTTAACCAGTCACAGATTTACACAGAATTGAAATTGGTTTTAAATGTTTAAAGATTTTTTTTAAAATGACAGCGCTGACTATTCTGACCTGAAGTCAGCTTGAATGGTTTTCATCTCATTTAAAAATTAAAAAATATATACACACACAGGAGTTGGTGTTGCATCATGGGCAAAGGTCATGATCTCCTAATTGCACATTTCTAAGACCAATAATTAGTCAAATGTTCCCTTCAATAAGGTCTAGAACATGATGACGGTATGAAAACAATGTGAAAGGACTTGTGACCATCCAAAAGTGTGACTGTAGGGGGCGCAGTTGTGTAAATGTTACTTTGTACAAGTGCTTGTTGTTAACATTATTCGCCAAGTACCTGACAATATATAGATGCTGCATATTGTTTAATTTCCAGGCACAATAGGGTCACAATTTCTGACAGTATGTTGACCGCTGACAGATTTTTTGGTGTTATTTGGTGCTTTAAATAAAAGGTGAGAGAAATACCAAGTACCTGATAATTACTTGATGCAGCAATTTCTTTTTTATTTTAAGTTACAGGTCAACAGAAGCAAAGGTTTTAAAGATTGAACAATATGAATAGCAAATCACCACTTGTACAAAAATCACATCTATGCAACAGCGCCACCCTACGGTCACACAATGTGGTGCAATAGCATACTGCAACGCAACTTCATTGTTTCGTTTCACTCTCAAAGTGTCGTTTTCAGCCGCTGCAGGCAGCTGTTTTAATGACAAGGCTCTAAAAGCCCACAGACATGCTCAGCACAAAGTTATTTGTGAACAAAGTGGAGCATTCAGCAGCTAAAGAGGTGAATATTTGCATCGGGAGTTGGTTGAGACCAAAAACAGAGCATGAAGAGTGAATATTGAACTTAAATTCATCAAGTGGTCAGAAATATGAATGATAATGTGGCTCTGTAAATAAGCACGTGTTTGCTAACAAGTTCATCATATCAAGTTAAGGTGATATATCAATGTGTTCACAAAAAAAAAAAAAGTATTTCTGTATAACATTGGATATCCATGACTAACAAAGTTACTAGGAAGGCAACAAACTATTTAGCCAGGCTATGTCAAACAGTAACAACAATCAACCTACCAGCTCCATTAAAGATCACTAAATCTTTTCTCATTTGTTTAAAAGGGACAGTGTGTAGGATTTAGCAGCATCTAGTGGTGTGGTTGCAGATTGCAACCAACTGAGTACCCCTCCGCTCGCTCCTCCCTTTCCAAGACTGCAGTAATGTGAGCTGCCGAGTGAAAAACCGTGGTAACGCTGTTCGCCTCGCTCAGAGGCTGTCCTTATCATAACAACACTACTTTAGGAGCAACGGAAGTCAGACAGTTGCTGGAGATTTTGCTACCGTTTACCCCCTGTTTCCCATCTTTATGCTAAGCTAAGCTAACTTGCTGCTGGCTCAAGCTACATATTCAATGCAGTACCACTAAATCACAAGTGATAAATTAATAAAACTACATGAACACATTAAAAACAGAGCTGGACATTATACTGTTGTGGATGCTGAGCCCATAGCAGTAAGTCGTCCATCCTCCTCTAATACCCATGACACAGCAGCGCCATGCGGGGACAAGGCCAAGTACAGGTTATTTATACAGGTAATCAGTTAATCCCTGCAGTGAGGTTCAAGCCTGTAGAAATGGACACACGCATGTCAGGGAACAACAGGCAAGATGGCTGCTATGATGACATGTGTGTGGGTGTGCTCTCCTGCTACTGTCTGTCATCTGACATGTGCCCATTATATGTGCAGACCTGCAGGACAACCAGGGTCAGGCCTGAGGTCAAGTGTGCACTTTTTTTTTTTTGGTCTATTTTTTTGACAGAATGCAGAGAAAGCTTCACAGCTACCACCAAGATGTTCTTGCAGGGAATTATTAATTTTGTCTGCACCATGTTTCAAAACAGGAAATTAAAGGAGCAGTTTGACCTCAGGCTGAATTCCACATGCTCAGATCGCAAAGTCAAAGTCAAGGATGATTTGGCCAAGGATGCATGAACAGGCCTCACATTTTGAGTGATCAAAATCCCCCTTCACTTTCAATTCAAATGCTCCAGAGTTGAGGTTCAAAATACAAATGCATCAGCAAAATAAATGTTGATTTGGGTGTAAAGGATGTAAAGAATTATTGTCTGTTAATCTTAAATATTTTGTAAGTCTAAATGGTTTTGTTTTTTTTTTGTTTGTTTTTTAAATATAGCTACTCAGGAGTGCTGACACACATGCAGAGCATATAGCTGATCTCCATGTGGTCCAGCTCTCTGTTAGTCCTAGGACAACATGTAACCAGGACAAAGAATCGCTCGTAAATCAATATTTCTTTGCAAATACTAGACTACACGCTGGAAACTTGAATACTTGTATTAAAAAAATCGATTGCACTCGAAAACTTCTTGTTTATAAAGCCTTTAAATCAAACAGAGTTGTTTTTGTCGTGTGTGATGCTCTTTCATAACCAGTATGTGCAGCTAGAACTGTGTGTTCCCAAAGCAGGACACACCTCCTCCTACTGCTGCTCCAACACGCACAATGAAAACCCTCACAATGAGGCTCTTTATGGGACTTTTACACACTTTTCATACAAAATGTAACGATTTAAAGCTACTGCAGAAATTAATTAAAAAAAAAAAAAAAGTCATTGCATTTGTACGAGTAAACACGCTTTAGGGCAGTTTTGTAATTCATTCATTAAACCTCTCAATAAACTCGTTCATCTGAATCTAGTCCAGCTGGGAGACGCACCAGACAGCAGACTTTACTCCACTTTCATTCATTTGACAACAAAATCGTGTAAACTCCACTCACAACTCACTAAACTGACACGTTTTTTAGGCTACTATAACTCACCATTTCTGGATGCTGGTTGGAAAGCCCTCCGTGCCAGCGGCCCGACTCTCTGCAATGCTCGTCTGCAGAACATGTTCACAGGTTATCAGCAGCAGCTAGATGAATGTGTGTCTCTGGGTGTTTGCAGCAGGTTTTAAAGGTGATTGAGGAGGAGCACTCTGCACAGCTGCTGTCCAATGCTGATTGCAGAGAGGACACCTCCTTTCGGAGGAGATTAATAGGACACTAGCGCGCCCTCTGCAGGCGAAGCGGCACAACAAACAGGCACAAGGGAATGGAGGACTTAACCTGCTAAAATAAATGAGTAAATAAATAAATGACTCGATGAATGAATAAATATGTCATTAAATGTAGCAAAAATTATATTAAAAATAAATGCACCATTAATTAATTGATAAAATGTGACATAAATTGATATTTATGTTTTAATTTATTTGTTTCTTTATTTATTTTTCTTCGCATTAATTCCCTTATTTATTTACTTGTCTGTTTAATTTCCCTTTTATTGATTTATGTATTTTATATTTATTCATTTTAAAATGTATTATTTTTTGCATTTATTTTTCTATTTATTCTTTTATTTTTGCATTCAAAAAACAGAATAACAATGTATGTCACATTTCATTGATTAATTGATGGCTACATTTATTTTTAATATTATTTTTGTAATATATATTTATCGAGTAATTTATTATTATTGTTATTATTATTATTATTATTAGTAGTAGTAGTAGTAGTAGTAGTAGTGGGGTAGTACTCCATTTAAGTATCAATGTTGTGATGTTATGGATTTACAGTGACATTATAAATATTTTTTTATTTATCAAATAAGAAATATATAATGCTTGTATTTAGAGTTTTTAGATTGAGCAGTTGTTGATCTGTAGCATGCTGTGTAATGAGATGAAATCATGTTGACTGTACTGTGGAGGATCAGACATCCCTCACGCTGTTTTCAGGTGGATTACAGTCCCATGTGGTTGCATGGGAAGAGACAGTAAACTGTGGTTGCATAACAGACTGCCCCAGAGCTATTGTGGGCCGGCACCATGCATGCATGGCTCTGATAATAATAAACAATGCAACTCCAATGTGTCAACATACAAATAAAGATTGTCCCTCCATATTTTGGAATTTTTCAGCCCCCAGCCTCCTAACCACCCAAACCTCACCTACTGCCGATGCAAAAAACGGAAAAAAATAAAAAATTTAATTAAAATTAAAAAATGAATAAAATCAACATTAATGACGGCAATATAAATTAGAAGATAAATTCCAAAATATCCCTGTTATTTTTTTTTGTGATCATTTTTTTTAATTTTACGATGAACAAATGAACTGCTAGTAGTCATTTCTGTTTACATAAGTCAGACCTTATGATGTCATATATTTTAGCAGAAAAATACATCCCATGTACCATAAGTATACAATGTGGCTATGTTCTAAATCGCATACTTTTTCTTTTTACTTTCAGTACATACTGCAGCTGCCCTTACAAAGTACGTTCTGTTGCATGCATTATGCATACAATTGGGACATACTACTTCATCATAACATTATGCCTTAAACTTGGATCCTCTTGCTCATATATCCGCTGTGCAGAGGATTGTGGGTCAGAATACCCAGAAAAGCATCCTGGCTCATACACTTTAATATATGATATATAATATATGTGAAATTATGTCACATTTGATCAATTAATTAATAGGTACATTTGTTCTTAATATTATTTTTGCCACAAATAATGCCATTTATGTATTTTTTATATATTTATTCATTTATTTTTGGCAGGTTCTGTTCTCCATTGCAATGTATTGGGATATACTAAATAAATAAATAGTATGGTAGTATGGGTATTGGAACGCACGTGTGTCTTTTCAATTGTACCTTCCTGCCTGGTAAACTCCCGTGTCTTTCAAAGTCCACGCCCCCAGTTTGTAACTCTGTAAAGGCTTTCCGCTCAAAATTAATATATACATATCCTATAATATATCCTTCAGGCTGAAATAACCCTGATGACATCACTGGTCAAAGCAGATGGACGCCCACCCAGAGCCCGGTTCTGCCTGAGGTTTCTATCCGCTAAACGGGAGTTTTTCCTCGCCACAGCGCATTACCATAACAATGCAATGCTCATGGAGGATCTCTTGTTGGGCCTCTAAACTATAGAGTACGGTCTAGATCTGCTCTATATAAAAAAAGTCTCGAGATAACTTCTGTTATGATTTGACTATGACACCTCCGGGGATTATTTTCTCACTTTAAAGCTCCTCTGGAGTATAGTCCTGTGTGAAATTAGTGGAATGCCCCTTTAAGTAAGCCTCCTCTGAAGTTTTTTTACAGTGGAAATCACATATCTTGGAGTGCCAATATTGTCAGATGTTCAAACATGAGCTTCAGATGTTTTCCCTTGAAAGTAAGTGAAGTTGTGTCGGAAATCCATACTCTGCTTAAAGCATTAGAAATTATGGAGCTGTTCACAGTAAAGTCAGCAAAATAGAGAATATTGTTTTCTACACATTCATTTGTTATTTCCACTTTTCCAGCTTATTCAGTACATTACATTTTATTCAAAATATTATGCAAATTAGACAAATAAAAAAATACTCTCCTCCAGTTATCGTCTTTCTTGAGTTAAGAGTAAGACATCTACCAGTTGGCCGTTGAATGTTGCACCAACGTGACACTTGCATGTGCACACAGACACACACACAGACACACACAGACACACAGACACACACACACACACACACACACACACACACACACACACACACACACACACACACACACACACTCAGCTGTCCGTACCTTTGGTGTGATGTGTTGCAGGATCTACAGTTGTCTTGACCATTGAGCAGAAGAGGTTTGCCCTCATCATGTGACGACCTCTGAATCATCGATTGGACACACAATCACAACACATGTGATACATAACGCCCACACGGCCCCTGCACAAGACTGGTTGCATGACTAGGGTGACAATTTGTCCCTCTGGACACAGTCTGTAAAGCTGCAGTTGGTAACTTTGAGCAAATATGATAAAAAGTTATTCTAACAAAACGGTCACTATTTCCTGACAGTAGTGCATGAGACAGATAATCTGTGAAAAAATATCATGTTCCTCTGTGTCCTCTTGTGCTCCTAATGGCATTTGCGAGATTTGAACGTGCCCGAAGGAAAACGACCAATCAGAGCCGAGCTGTCTCTGAGCAGCTGTCAATCACTGCTTGGAAGCTCTGAACTCCGATCAAACAGTCAAACTAGGCAGCACTGATCAAATATGAATTAAGATTCCGTTACTGTAATGCCTATTTCTCACATATAATGTTTTCAGAAACATCTTGTAGTGTACTGTGTAGCTGTAAAATTAAAAAGTTTGTGACCCGGCCGCCATGTTGAAAACAGTCACGCCACAATCAAGCACCGCCCACCGGCTGGAGCAAACTTTCTCAATTAAACCTGCAGTAGGCAGAACGTTTTTGGCATCATTGGGAAAAAAATACCCAGTAACCTTTCAGCATATTGTAATTCAAGTGTTCTGAGAGAAAACTAAACTTCTGCACCTCCTCATGGCTCTGTTTGCAGGCTTTAAAAAATCTAGCCAGTGACAGGAGACTTTGGCCAATCACAGGTCATTTCAGAGAGAGAGAGCGTTCCTATTGGCTGTTCATTCAACGGAGGCAGCTGTCAATTACTCGTAAACTCTGATCAAACGGTCAAACTAGGCAGCCTAATCAAATATGAATCAATATTCTGTTACTGTAATGTCTATTTCTCTCCTCAAATGTTTTCAGGAACATCTTGAAGTGTACTGTTTAGCTGTAAAATGAGAAAGCTTGCTCAGGCTGGTGGGTGGTGCTTGGTATTTCCTCAACTGATCTCAACTGCCGGGTCACAAAACATGTTTTTTTTTTCACAGATTATCTGTTTCATACACGACTCTCAGGATATAGTGACAGTTTTATAAAAAATAATCTTTTATCATATTTGCTCAAAGTTACCAACTGCAGCTTTAACAGCCAGTGGTGTAGATTAAATTAACACCACTGTACTAAAGTTACTCGTATACAGAGCAGAATATAGCGGGTCGGAACAGACAGGACAGAGCCTCCACCGAATAATGTTTACATTCACAGTCTTTTATTTTGTAGCTATTGTAAACAATATAAGATCAAAAATATAACAAAATGTCCAAGAAGGACGTCTCATACATTTGAACATTATGCACAATATGGTAATTCTCTTACTGACACAAACACATGTCCGTTCACACACAATCATACACAAGAAAGAACTAAAAACATCCCATTGTTCCATCTGAAAAGTCCAACGGCTCCCTTTCTCTCTCTCTCTCTCTCTCTCTCTCTCTCTCTTTGTCTCAGCAGCAGGTCCACACCTCTTTCTCTGGTCTTTTCTTGTTCAGGACTTTGAAGGACCCGTGCATCGAGGCGTTTGCTACTAAAGGTTTCTTCTGTCTCTTCAGTTTGGCACCAACAGCAAAAACGATGTCCTCCACATTATCCTGCTGAAACGGCACCTCCCCATCACCTCCTCGACTGTTCCCCCATTTGTTTGGCGAGTTCTTGGCAGACGTCTCAAAAGACTGCATGCCATGGGCTTTGGCGAAGCTCGTCGCCCGCTCCTGGCTCACCTGGTCGTTAATCCCGGTGGGGTCGCGGAGGTCACTCTTATTACCCACCAGGAACCTGGGAGGAGTAAGTAAGTAAGTAAAGCTTTATTTATATAGCACCTTTTAAAACACGAGTGCTTCACACACAAATGAAACAAACAATGATGAAAACAAGGAAAAATTACAATATGAAACGTAGAAACAATGAGAAACAGACAATAACAGACAAACACACATGTGGATGAGGCCTATAGAAAGGCTTGCCTATAGAGATGGGTTTTTAGAAGCCGCTTAAAACAGTCCAGAGATTCAGCAGCTCTAATAGATTAGGGGAGGTGAATCCAGAGAGTTGGGGCTAAGACAGAAAAAGCCCGATCACCTTTTGTTTTGCAGTTTGAGCGGGGGATGGATAAAAGGCCGAGATTAGAGGATCGAAGTGTTCGACAGGTCGAATATGGAACTAAGAGATCAGAAATGTAACTTGGGGCGAGGTTATGCAATGCCTTATATGTAATTAGCGAGATCTTAAAGTTGATTCTGAATTTTACAGGGAGCCAATGGAGTGATACCAGAACAGGGGGGTGATGTGAGACCGACGGCTAGTTCTAGTTAATAACCTGGCCGCTGCATTTTGAATCACCTGAAGGTGATTTAAAGCAGATTGACTGAGGCAGGTGTAGAGGGAATTACAATAGTCTAGACGGGAGAATATGAAAGTGTGAATTGATAGTTCAAGATCCGTGGAGGACAAGATGTATCTGATTTTTTGCAATGTTTCTTAGCTGGAGAAAACAGGTCTGGACAAGTTTAGTGACATGATGGTCAAAGAGGCAGCGGAAAGGCCAAAGGACAAATGAAGGATAATGATATTAAAGAGGACATATCATGTTCAGGTGCTTACTTGTATTTGGGGTTTCTACTAGGACATGTTTACATGTTTACCCGTCCACAACGATACAAAGTAACCAGAGTTTTTAAAAATCTGCACCTTAGAAGGCGTTTTCAAGAATATCCATTTTTGTGACCCAAAACTCTGTTTAGACGTATAGAGTACGGTCTAGACCTGCTCTGTATGAAAAGCGTCTTGAGATAACTTCTGTTATGATTTGACGCTATACAAAAATAAATTGAATTTAATTGTTTGAGTGAGGAAAATATGTGTGTTGTAATGTTCAAAAAACGCTTTATTTTCTCAAACTGGCTATGCTGCAGCACCTCTTTTCAACCTCTGTCTGAGCTCCGAACTCTTCGGACTCTGCTCCAGCTCCACTCTAACTGACTTTGTTTGAGGGCGTACCAAACGAGCCGCTAGGCAGGTACTTTGCAAATGTGTTACTTGGTGACATCACCATGTTACGGAAGAAAAAGGCAGGACTTCAAGCGAGGCGTTTCAGGCAGTTCAAGAGCAGTGTTTCTGTGGGGGAGAGTAACTCCCTTTGGCCTGGACTTTGAGGCTTTCCAAACATTTTACATGCACAAAAAAACAATATAACACACTAAAGGACAGGGAAAATTAAAAATATCCTAAGACTCCTGTCCTTTTAGTAAGTAGCATGACATTACCTGGGGATATCCTGGCCGAGGGAGTTCTGCCTGCACTCTTCTACCCAGGAAGTCAGGCCTCTGAAGCTGGCAGGGCAGGTGACATCATAAATGAAGAGCACGGCGTGGACGTTGCGATAGTAGTGTTGCACCATGGACTTACGGAAACGCTCCTGACCTGCTGTGTCCCACAGCTGGAGCTGGTGGCGAGGAGGAGGAGGAGGTGGTGGTAGGGGCAAAAAATGTGACAAAGAGGAAATTCATGAGAGGGAAGGCACAGAGAGGAAAATATATCATGTGTTGAAATACCCTAAAACAGGCAGTGCACGCAGTGAATCATCACTGAGAGGGAACAAAGAAAAGGAATAAACATGTTGATCTGATCATTAGAAAGAAAGTCAGATCTCTCTGCTAGGCTTTGTCATAATCTCCTTGAATAAGATAAATCAAGTGCTAAATGTCAGTTCAAATCAATGATAAACCATGCAACTCACTATTAAAACAACTGATTCATTTGAGACAACATAAACATACAAAATGACAAAATACAACCACAAGTATTTTTGATTACGAGATCTACGCTTTGAAAGGACTTTGCATAAAAGCCTTTAAACAGATTTGAAAGGAAACTGCTGAGTCATTCGTCATCCTCTGAAGACCTGAAGAACCTGCAACCAACTTTGAATTTGCTTATGAGGACTTGTGACCTGATTTGGACTTGAGTATTGACTTGATTGACTTGAGACTTTATTTGAACCGAGACTTGGCTTGCTTGTCTTGGACTTGAACCAGAAGTCGTTAACGCGTTAACACAAATTTGTTTTAACGCCACTAATTTCTTTAATGCATTGACACAATCAATATTTTAGAGGTTGTAGTGGGCTCAGTTTTAAAGCTAGAGTGAAGATGCTGATATACTATGAAACTACAAAATCGAATGTCATACTAGCTTCTCGAGAAGGAGGCTAAATAACGCTTAAAACTTACGCTACATTTTGGTGAGGAAAAACTGGCATGGCCATTTTCAAAGGGGTCCCTTGACCTCTGACCTCAAGATATGTGAATGAAAATGGGTTCTATGGGTACCCACGAGTCTCCCCTTTACAGACATGCCCACTTTATGATAATCACATGCAGTTTGGGGCAAGTTATAGTCAAGTCAGCACACTGACACACTGACAGCTGTTGTTGCCTGTTGGGCTTGATTTTATCATGTTATGATTTGAGCATATTGTTTTATGCTAAATGTAGTACCTGTGAGGGTTTCTGGACAATATTTGTCATTGTTTTGTGTTAATTGATTTCCAAAATAAATATACACATACATTTGCATAAAGCAGCATATTTGTTCACTCCCATGTTGACAAGAGTATTAAATACTTGACAAATCTCCCTTTAAGGTACATTTTAAACAGATAAAAGCGTGATTAATGTGTGATTAATCACGATTAACTATGGACAATCATGCGATTAATCATGAATCGATTGACAGCCCTAAAAAAACCCCACTTTTGATCAACATCCACTTGCGTTTTGAGAACCCGACATGTTTCTTAAACTACACGTTCACTCTGAACAAAAGACACATGGGATTTGTCTGATTCAATAATCAATTTAAAGGGGAGATATCATCTGGAGTGCCTACCAACCCTCAAACTGTCAAATAAGACAAACCAGACAGTTTTTGTGGGCTGACTAGATCAGAAAACATGTGACTCAACAAGCCATTCAGAATTGGCTCCCCTTCCTATGTCACATCAAGGCCTATTGAAAGAGGCTGGGTCACGCGTCATCAACGCGTCATATCTTTGGGGTACAACACAACAGCTTGAGAACTACCTCTGCAAAGGTGCACCATATTTTTCTCTCAAGCCAATCAGAGCAGACTGGGCTTTTTCGGGAGGGGTGCTTAAAGAGACAGGCGCTGAAACGGAGCGTTTCAGACAGAGGCTGAATACAGGTTAATTCAGACAGACTGTTTTTGAACATTAAAGTATGTAAACATGTTCTAGTAGAAACCCAAAATACAAGTATGAACCTGGAAATGAGCATGATATGTCCACTTTAATGTACTGGGAACAAAGCTTAGAAACCTCCTCTACCCTATATACAAATCCCCAGTCGCCACTAACAGACACTTCCTCTGTCATGTGGCTGTTTCAAAACACTCAGGAAACAGCACAATCCACGCAACACCCACAGTTTGAAAATAGAATCATCGAATAAACACAATCCCTCACATGCGTTTACACGATGGGGTTCAAATTAAACGTAAGGATCAAAAATCAGACGGCTTTACGGAGCTGTTGATGTAACAGCTATCATGCCCCTAGAATCAAGCATGCAGTCTTCACGGTGATTTACAGGCTGCATTAGTTCTGCAAACACAAGCAGCTCTGCTGATTTTCATCCAGCCTGAGAATTCTCCGTCATTCAGTCTGGGACGAATAACTCAGCAGACACATTGTAAGACATTACTAAAGAGCCATAGAAATACAGTATAAAACACAATAAGGACACTGTTAAAAAGCACAGGCACTCTCAAATAACCTGCAGGAGTCTAACAGGAATATTACATCCTCTTTTACACATGGAGTCTCTCGCGGTTTACAGGTTTGTCCAGGCTGATTCGACAGTTGCATTGAGCCCACGAAGAACCAGACCAGTGGCACAGCAGTTTGTGAAATAGTCACAAAATTTGATGTACTGATTCGTGTACATTCATGATGGTCAGCACAAAATCAATTCTGATGTAATCCACGTAACTGTGAACAAGGAAGTATAAAGAGTGGCGAATGTCGTGTAGGGAGGAGGTCGGGTTGGACTTGTGGGTAAAAAAAAAAAAAGGTACTTACCCAGGAGACTAGTGTTCGTGTCCTGTGTGAAACCACAAGTCAACCTTGATTTACTTGTCAAGTAACTTACGTACTTAAGTTATGGCACCTCCGGAGTTGTTTTAACCCAAACCGCGACCTTTTCCTAAACCTAACTAAGTAGTTTTATTTTGAAAACACTGGAGTGGACACGAGTCCTGTGTTGCTGGACATTTGCGGGAAAACATGCGAAAAATATGTTGTTGAAAGTTGTGCTGAGGGTCACGGAAAAAAGGGAAATTGGTGTCCATGTACACGAATTGAATAAACATTTTGTGACTATTTCATGAACTGCTGTGAGACTGTGTTGCAGCAGCACTGAATTCATTGTGAAATTGACTAAAGTGATTAACATGCATACCTAAAAGAGCCAACATGATGTGGATAACTTTATTAGTAGTCAGTTTATTTACATTTTAAAACAAAACAACGGGTTATAATATGTGTTGGGCACAGTCCTGCTCACAGTTAGCCTGTTCATTTGTCCACTCTTTCATTCTTTTGTTTTCAGGGGAGACACCCCAGAGTGAATAGGGTAAAAAAAATTAACTAATATATATCCACATGAAACTTCCCAGTTGATTACTTACATGAGAAACATCTTTTTTGTATTACAAGTTTTCTGATAATTTAAGTTTAAATATGCAAAAGAGTCATTATCTTAAGAAATATGTGCTAACTTTCATACATTTCCAGAACAGAAATCTGAATATTAGACAAAGCCTGGCTCAAAATACTTCTTTCATTTTGTCGACACATTACAGTCAAAGGTTTTTACAGAGGGGACTTTGGATATCTATGGAGCCTCCCTAGACCCCTAGGAGAACATTTTATTAACTCATTCCCTCGAGTTAGGAACTATCTTGAGGGCATGAATTAATACAATTTTTCTCATAGGTGTCCATAGATATCTCTTTATATCGCTCCAGAAAATAATGTCAACAGACAAAAAAAAAATCCATTTCCTCTATGTTTTTTAGGGATAAATGTTGTATAAAACAAACCCCTCTGTAAAAACCGTTAGAATATGGATAGGAATGTAACTGGGAAGTTTGGTGTATGTAAGTGCTACTGTAGTGGAGATATCTGGCTCAGAGTCTGGGAAAAAACTCATTTTGAGAAAACAGCCTTTAAAAGATACAGATTGTAAAATTCCATACATCTTCCATGTTTAACTAATAGATATCACCATGAAACTTCCCCAGTTGATTATTCACATTAAAGGAACAGTGTGTAACATTGCAGGGGATCTATTAGCAGAAATGGAATATAATATTCACAACTGTTTTCATTAGTGTATAATCACCTGAAACTAAGACGTGTTTTCGTTAGCTTAGAATGAGCCCTATATATCTACGTAGTGAGCAGGTTAGCCATGTTTCTACAGTAGCCCAGAACGGACAAACCAAACACTGGCTCCAGAGATAGCCTTTCACGTTTTTAACGTTACATGAGGGCCACCGCAGTTCTCCGACACACTTGTGAAACTGTGCAAAACCGTGGTGCTGCCAGCCGCCATCATCCGTTGTGACATTGGCGCCGTTACCACGATTTTGCACTCGGCAGGTCACACTATACTGCATGGAAGGATCTTAGAAGGGAGGAGTGAAGCGAAGGGGTACTCAGTTGGTTGCAATCTGCAACCACACCGCAAGACAAAATCCAACACAATGTACCTTTAAGACAATTATTTTTTATATTAGAACTTTTCGGAAATGTTATGTTTATATCGAATGCTAACTTTTAGTGACTTTAAAAGGTATTAATTTTGGTCATTTTAGAAATCTACAGATGCAAATAGACAAAGTAGTAAAATAAACACCTAAGTGTGTATTTTGGATGTTTTATTTCCACTAGTCTGATAGAAGACATGTTATGGAAGCAAAATAACCCAAAAAACTTCAAAATTGTCTCTCCTTAACTGATGAATAATCCATGTCACCGGTTACCTTAATCCTCTCTCCGTGGATGTCCAGCTGCCTCTCGCGGAAGTCCACCCCGATGGTGGCCTCCACCCTGCGGGGGAAGTCTCCGGAGCAGAGTCGGTGAGTGAGACAAGTTTTCCCCACCCCGGAGTCTCCGATCACCAGCACTTTAAAGGTCCGACACCGAGTCAACAGTGAGGACACACTGCCCAGAGAGCTGGAAAACTCCAGAGATGACTCCATGTAGCCGTACAGTTCACAGGAAACTCACTAGAAAACTAATTAAAGCGCACAAAACGCGCTGCGCGTCAAAACGTTGCGTCCTGGAGAGAGAGGTTCCTGGAGATGCAGCTTCACCAGGTCTGGAATAGACAGAGCTAGTAGTAGGAGGACTTCTGGGGGGAAAACACTTTCTTTAAGGTGTTTTATTAGTGAAACCTTTCCGCCCAAACACTCCTTGAGAACTGTTCACACAGCGAGGAGCAGCGTGGATGAGAGGAAGAGGAGGAGGAGGAGGAGGAGATCTGATCATCTGGTGATGATGATTGGGTGTCTGAGGGTGGAGGGTTGATCAAATGACGAGCAGGGATCAGAAAACCTTTTCATATGTAAAAATGAAATATTTAAATTGATGTAGCGCCTGTCAGAGAATGAACCAGCACAGAAAGTTGTGCGCAGCCTTTCAGTTTATATTATTATACATATTAGTTAGAAGCTAAAGCTGTCAATCCATTAAAATCTGTAATTGCAAATTAATCACACTTTTTTATCTGTTCAAAATGTACCTTAAAGACTCGTGGGTACCCATAGAACCCATTTTCATTCACATTTCTTAAGGTCAGAGGTCAAGGGACCCCTTTGATAATGGCCATGCCAGTTTTTCCTCACCAAAATTTAGCGTAAGTTTGGAGCGTTATTTATCACGACAGACTAGTATGACATGGTTGGTGCCGATGGATTCCTTAGGTTCTAGTTTCACATTATGCCAGTATCTTCACTCTAGCTTTGATCTCGCTACCTAAAAATTGCAAGTTGCATAAATGCGTTAGAGAAATTAGTGGCATTAAAATGAGTTTGCGTTAACTTTGACAGCCCAATTAGAAACCCTTTCATTATTGTGGAGCAGAGATTTCCCACTTACACGCTGAACTAAACTGTTTTTTCATCAACTCCACACCTGAACCGCTGGTCACTGGCTCGCTAATACTTTATTACAAATAACATTAGAGGTTTCCTTTAAAATTAGACCCAACTTTTACCCTGCAAAGTATTTTCTCAAGAAATTTAAGAATAACTTAAATATAAATTATACTTTTTGCACAGCTCAACCTGAACCCGTGCCCTTTGTCGCGTGTCTTTTCTCTCAGTCTAGTAAAATATCTACTAGGCCTGTCCTCCATCAAAGAAATTCTTAGTTGACTAACACTCGTACGACTAATCAATAGTTGATTTAATCAACAGACCTGTGAAACTGAGATTCTCCACAAACAATCACACAAAAGCACCAATTTAAATCTTGTGTTTACCAGAAATGTGCTCATAAGTTTCTTGGAAATACTGTAAGTCATTCAGCATGAAAAAAGCATAAAAATATAACTAATCGACTAAAGAAATCTTATTTGACTAAGACCGATACGACCGATAAGTCAACTAATCAACTAAGAGGGGGCAGCCCAAGTATCCACTCTAAAAAAATATGGAAAGATGTTTCCAAATTAATTTAGTATTGACATCTTGTACAAAGACTGCATTATTTTATGGACATGTTATATTTGGATACTTTACGACAGAACATTTGAGGAAAATGCATATATCATAAATCTATTGATTATTCAAGACAAATTCTATATCAATTTAGACATGTTAACAAGCCAAAGGCCCCCTTTTCCTGTTTTTGAACTGTACATATAAACTATTCTTGTATAAAAAAGGGACATAAAACTGAGGGCATGTGTTGCTTGTAAAGTAGGCTATGTATGCAAATTTACAATTGCAAATTGTGCGTTAAATATAATTTTTTTTTTCATTATTTATTTTTTTATATATATTTATTTTTGTCTATTTTTCTCACCTTCTGCGGTTGCCCCTCCTCCAGCATGTTTGAGTTTATGAATTTTGCACTGTTTCTAAATGTCAAAATGCCTGACATGTGCAATTCGTTCAATATAAAAACAAACAAAAAAACAGCCACATTCATGTCCACAGCTGTTCGCTCCTCCTCCCACCTGCCCTGTCAGAGGAACACGCTGCTGCCCTCTACTGGTGGAACTACTTTACAGTCATATTTGTGTCTCCTGCAGTACAGCGCTGTGTCCTGCTGTTCCACTGACACTTCTCTCCTGTAAGAAAAATGATCCAAATCATTTACACTTTGAGTAACTAAAGAATCACCTGTAGTTTTTTCATATAATGGAAATATAATTACAATAATCTTCTTAGTTTAAATTAGGTCCGTCAAAGTTAATGTGATAATGCAAATTTGCTTTAACGCCACTAATTTCTTTGCGAAACTTTCGATTTTTAAGTTGTAGCGGGCTCAGTTTTAAAAGATACAGTGAAGATACTGGCATCATATAAAACTAGAAAACCTAAGGAATCCATTGGTACCAACCATGTCATACTAGCTTGTTGTGAAATAACGCTCCACACTTGCGCTAATGTTTGGCCAAGAAAAACTGGCATGGCCATTTTCAAAGGGGTCCCTTGACCTCTGACCTCAAGATATGTGAATGAAAATGGGTTCTATGGGTACCCACGAATCTTCCCTTTACAGACATGCCCACTTTATGATAATCACATGCAGTTTGGGGCAAGTCATAGTCAAGTCAGCACACTGACAGCTGTTGTTGCCTGTTGGGCTTGAATTTGCCATGTTATGATTTGAGCATATTTTTCATGCTAAATGGGGTACCTGTGAGGGTTTCTGGACAATATGTGTCATTGTTTTGTGTTGTTAATTGATCTCCAAAAATAAATCTATACATACATTTGCATAAAGCAGCATATTTGTCCACTCCCATGTTGATAAGAGGATTAAATACTTCACAAATTCCCATTAACATACATTTTGAACAGATAAATGTGTGATTAATCGCAATTAACTATTTTAATTGATGGAGAGAAAAACCCTAATTTTTAAATAAACATTTTATATACAGCGGCTACATCGGAAGACCAAGAGTGTGATGTCAGCCTCACTCACAATGCTGAGTCTGACCTGCCTGCTAGGAACACAGCAGCAGGTTTAACAGCGGCTTCACACACACAGATGAAAACAAGTCAATTGTTTTTCTTTCGTTTGGTTTTAATACAAAAATCCAGAGATATCATACATCGCCATCTCAGATTTCATCTTTCACATTAGAACCCAAATTAGAGGAAAAAGGGGAAGAAAAGAGACCGAGGAGGAGGAGGGGAAAAAAATAAAACAAATTCCAGATGCTCATACGTTTACTCGCCTTTTAACATTTTCACTTCTGTCACCTCGGGCAACGGGCTGGGATGCTGTTCTCTGACCTTTAGGAGGAGCCGTGTTAATGAACAGAGAAGAGCCCTCTGAAACAGGATAGTTAAGAGTCCCTGTGTACATGCAGATCAAACCATTTCTAATAACGACAACAACAAGTGACTCTGCCAGGAGGGCTCAGCGTAACCACTTCAACCAGATCTAGAAATGATTCATCATCAATAAGAAGAGCTTCGTCGATCCATTATGGACAGGAAGGTGTCTATGGTATTGCTTAGATCTATCCAACGCTCTCAGAACTATGTAAAAATGTTAAAGAGTAGCAGTGTATTTGAAACGGAGCACAACACACAACCTTTACAGTTTTTAAATCTGTGCTACAAGGTGCTCCCATATTAACAGACAGAGGATTACATATTCCCAAGTTTAAACAGGAACCGTGAGGGAAGCACAGTCTGACGTTAAAAAACAAAAACAAAAAAAAAAAAAACTGTTCACATGTGAGGCGACGTTCGTGCAGCGCCCCACCCGCAGCGATCGGGGCCTTTCTCTCAAGCACACTCCACGGCAACCGCCACATGTAGATCAGCGATTCACTGGAGCGTTACAGCAGATCCAGATGCGCCTGCGGTCGCTGGATGTCCTCGGTGTCTCCGTCGGGTCCTCAGTAACTACGTCAGGTCCTCAGTAACTCTTCCTGCTCAGCTTCCTACAGATCTGTCAGAGATCAGATCCACTCAGCTCAGTCCTCCCGTCCCCCCAGTGACAGTTGTGTCCTGTTTTTCATTTAAATTAGCTTTTTTTTTTAAAAATAAGAGGGGGAACGCAGTATGCGATAGGCGTGTGTCGGAACAGCAGAGTCCAACTTGAGTGGTTGCCGTCACCGTTATTGATCGTCTCCGAGGAAACGGACAGTCCGTGTCGGTCCGTCGCCGTTTCTCCCGACAGTTTGCCAATAACTAACTGTTTATTATCATTTTCAGCTTGGTTGTCAGCTTTATTAAAAAAGTAAAATGGCCATTCTGTTATCTTCCTCTTCCCCCCCTCCCTCCCGCCCTCGCCCCTCCCTCCATCTTTCCCACAAATATACACAACCGCACACATGCTCTCAACACACACACGCACACACACACACACACGCGCACACGCACACACGCACACACACACAGTCCTGATTTTCACCATGTGGGAGAGAGCCATGCCAGGACAGACCCGATTAAGCTGAGCCAAAGAACGAAACACCCATTTTTCGCTTCCCTCCGTGTCTGGCTCTACAAAATGGCTGCCAGGCGTACCACAAGGCTCCGTGCTCGGCCCAATTCCTTTTCTCATCCGCTGTTGTTCCGTTCGCGCTCACATCTCGTTGGCTAGCTCCTCCGTTTCTGTGGAAACGTCTCCGTTGGCGATCTTGGTGTTCTCCTCGTATCCCGGAGGCGTGAAAGCCAACGTGTAGGGGTAAAGCTTGTGACACTCGGCGCGGTAGGTCTCGGCGCGCTCCTTGCAGTCGCCCAGCACGCCGCTCCGGAGACACTCCAGGACCTCTGTGCAGATCTGAGGAGGGTAGAAACAAATGCCAAATGGGAGCTCTGCACATTTAGGGAATTTTATTCATTAAAAAAGTCAACCTACTACTGATCCATCAACAGAATGGAATATGGGCTATATAATATAATCAATATATCAAATTATTAACCCTCTGAGACCCACAATAGACCTGTTTATGTCTCTTTTAGGGGACTACAGGGGGTCTTTAGGGGGAGATAGCAGGTTAACAGTAGATGTCACATAGAAGTGGTGTACATCATCTGAAAACTGAGAACCTGAAGATTAATTTGAGTCAAGCTGTTCTAGTCATAAATCAGAAATAACATTAACTAATTAAAATAAATTGTGAAAGTGTATAAGGCTTTAGAACATTATGATGGAAGTATATGATGGTCATCCCCATGCTCTATTATGTCTCATAAGTTGTTGCAGCAATTTTTGGGTTGATACCATTTGTTACAGATTTGGTGCTAAATTTAACCATTTTTAACCTATCGAGAATTAATAGAAATTATTAATAATCCCTTCAAAATACCACATTAAGACACCAAGGACCTTGAGGAACACCATAGAAAAAGTCCATGCTGTGATTTGGTTTAAAAAACTTTTGACATCTGGAGATTTCTGCAAGAATTGCATTTTTCAGCGATTGGATGGCGAGCACTTCTTTTCTGGAAACTGCTCAGAAACCCCCTTATTTTCAGTCTAGCTAGGAAAGTCATCCATCCTCTGAATGCTCTAGGTCTCTAGTTTGTGGCTTAAAGTTTCATGAGCCTGTGATTATCCTAGAGGTCACCACAGGTCAATTTATACAGAGAGGTCAAATTACTACTATGGGGACTAACATCATCACACATGAATACAATTGAGCTCATTGAATCCACAAGAGTCTCAGCTTGACAGTGATACCAAATGTATGTAATTCAAAGACTGTTTAGGGACCCCAGTATGCAGAAATATTCAAACACCCCATTTTAGAATAGGCAGAAATTACATATTTATATTGCATTCATATAATTGCATGGTTTTTACCACAAACTGCATGTGATTATCATAAAGTGGGCATGTCTGTAAAGGGGAGACTCGTGGGTACCCATAGAACTGATTTCTAGTCACATATCTGGAGGTCAGAGGTCAAGGGGCCCCTTTGAAAATGGCCATGGAAGTTTTTCCTTGCCAAAATTTAGCGTAACTTTAGAGCGTTATTTAGCGTTCTTCCTGATGAACTAGCATGACATGTTTGTCACCAATGGATTCCTTAGGTTTCCTAGTTTCAGATGATATCTGCACCTTCTAGCTCTAAAACTGAACCTGCTACAGCCTCTGAAAGACAGTGAAGGGTCAATAAGGTAACAATCTTTTTCAGTACTATAAGGACTACGTCGATAGCAGTACTTCCACTGTGGTATCAATGCGTTATTGCTAACATTGATAGTATGTATTCCAACTTTTCACCAGACAGTTGTGACACTGCATGATTCCACGACTGCGTACCTGTATGGTTCGGTTGTTGAGTGGCTCATCTAGTGCTGTGGCCAGCTCTGCTGCCTTTGTTTCAGTCGATGAGTCCAGGTACGCCATCATCTTAGCAGCTGCAGGAGGGAGAGAAGAAGAAGACTGTCAGTCCGTCTGAGGGAAAGTCTGTGTGTTTGTAACAAAGCTTTTCAAAACTAAAGGAGAAATTGATACTTGGAGAGGCAAGGTTGTTTTTAGGTTTTTAAGTCGCCTACCAGCTAGTCGGTGTGGTATGGAGTTTGAGTGCTTGGTGAGGTAGGCCTGGTTGAAGCTCATGGCGTTGCTGTCTCCGAACAGCCGGGTGATCTCCTGCTTCAGCACTGTCCGGACCGTCTCCGGCAGCTCCTTGCTCTCAGAGACTGAAAGAAAGGAGGAGAGGAAGACGAGGGAGAGGTGTGAGAAATGGTGGGAGGAATGTTGAAAACAAAAATAAGTAGGAAGAAAAGGGCAAGAGGAAGGTGGTGGGTAGTAAATTAGAAAGAGAAAGGATGCAGGAATGAAGGAACAAAAAAGGTATATAACAAAATGTGAAGGACATGAAATCAACAACATTCAACAGCTGTGGTGTTAATGAGGAACCCTCTCTCTTACCTCCTTTAAAGAAGCGTACTAGACACTGGTGTAACCATGGGTGGTCTCGGTCGATGGCCAACGCTCTCTTCACCGATTGGAGCATCAACAGGTATTTTTCTGAAAAGAGAGGACGGATTGTAAATCTGTGTGAAGCAGAAATGAAGTAAATGATGTAAAGGACAACACGGTGAGAACTAGGGGATGTCACAAGAACCGATAGTTTGATACCAAGTTGATACAAAAATTCTGAAAACCTGACGGAACTAATTTTTCTACAGCGCCAGAGGTACCGTAGGAACCGTCGGGGCTCAAGGCTAACGGTGTCCCGTCGTCCCAGGGACGATAGAAAATGTGTTTGGGATGCAGTAAACTCACTATTCAGGGGATGAACCCTATTTTTCCTTTAGAATGCTACATTGCGAACAACAAATCTGTGTTGAAAATGGCCAAACGAGAGCTAGTTAACTTTAGCTGTTAGCTCCGTGGAGGACTGTGCTGCTTACCGGCTGCTAACAGCTAACCTTAACTAACTCTCGTTCTGCCGACTTCAACACAGGAGGTGCCATTGATTTACATAATGATACATGGTGCGTTCAGGCTCTATTCAGTAAAAACTGAGTATTGGGCAAAGGTAAACTCTAACGTTATCATGATGTGTTTAAATGTAATCTTGTAAAATACAGTTTTTGGTGAGAAACTTGAGTAAATCCAGATGTTTGAAGGAGATGTTTTCACAGCAAAATAGATGATAGAGAGGGAATTATGACCTGGTTAACTTCCTAAGAAAAAACAATATGCAAACGGAAACAAAAGAAGTGGATGTTGAAGTACCTAGGATTTATTGTTTTACTTTTGTTTTTTATTGTATCATCAAATTTGTATTGAGAATCCTGGAATTTCATTGGTATTGGTATCGATTACTAAACTTCTGGCATCGTGAGTAAAGGCCTTTGCACACCTAGTCCTTTTTTTCTGTCCCAAATTGTCGCATGTTTAAAAATAAAATACGACCTCATGTTGTGTCAATCACCTTTACACACTGACGGCGAAACTTTTGATCGTCATTAAAGTTTTCGGAACTTTCGGTTAGACTTTCTGCATTTTTTTTTTGCATCTGTCAAAAGGCAAAAGAGGGTTGTTTGACCACTCAGAGTCACCGTCCGTGCAAAATGGCATCTCATAAAAGCACTTCACGGAAAAGATAGATTGTGGCAGGTGATTGCAGAACAGCTTGGAATCGGGGATGGTCACAAAACAAAAGGATGTAGGAAAGATTAGACAGTAGTGATCACAAACGACAGGCTAATGGCTAATGTCATTCATTCATTAGCCCCGTTTGGGACTAGCGCTATCCATCGCACCCGTAATTAATTCTGTTTCGTCTCGTACTGTGAATCTTCGCAACAAATAGAATAATAAAGACGCATCACACTCAGTGTGCAAGGTTTCTGTGCGTAACGTTTTTTATCGAATGACGGATTAATAAAATGCATATGCAAAAAGAAAAAAAAACTAACTTGGTGTGCAAAGATTTTAAGAACTAAAGAAAAATCCAGTGAAGTGTCATTTAAATGTGCTTGCCAACCTTTCCTGAAGTAGATCTCAAAGGCCAGTAGGTGTGTGTCTATTTTGTCCTTGACCAGGTGTTTCAGTGGAATCAGGAACTTGACAGCTTCTTCCAGTGGATTTTCTACCTGTAAACAGGAAGTGACAGAGAGGGAACACAAAATCAGCTTAACTGACTCCGCTCACCTGATCGTACGTTATTCTACGTGTACCTGTGTGAGCAGCGGTGAAGACAAATTTCCATTTGCCTTGCCACTGACTATAACGTTGTTATGATTCTTTATGTTTCTAACCTTGACCAGCTTGTCGGGTATTAGCTCCTCCTTGGGCCCTCCGATCTCCTCGTCATCATCCTCCTTCTTCTTCTTCTGGTTCTTCAGCTGCTTCTCCTTCTCTGCGTTCTTCTTCTCCTCCTCCAGCTGGGCCTTCTTCTGGGCTCTCCGCTGCTTGTTCCTCAGCTTCTTCAGCTCTTTGTCCGAGAGGTTAGCTGGAGAAGAGAGCGGGGGCGTTAATGATGGACAAAATCTACTAATGTCAGCATTTAATACATATTGGGACACTCAAAGTAGTGCAAACGGGGACTGCCTCTCACCGGTGTCGGCCTGCAGCTCCTTGCTGTCGTCAGTCAGGGGATTGTCGTGGAGGCTCAGGTAGATCTGGATGGCGCTGATGGCAGCCTTGTAGTAGAAGGGATGCATCCGGAGCACGTCCTCCAGCTTCAGTAGGTCCACGTAGGAGCGTAGCGTCATCTTCCTCATGCAGTAGGTGTGGAAATCAAACTGGTCGTCTGTGATCTCCACAAAATGCTGAAGAGAGAGGGGAGGAAGGAGGAAGAAGATGTAAACAAAACAAAACAAAAAACAAATCAAGGAACTCATTAGCTAAGGAGTCTCATGCATGCAATAATACACCAGGTACAATCCCTGATGATAAAGGCTCACTCTTTCAATCTCGTGGCACTTCTTGAGGGCGTCCCCGAACTTGTTCATGGACTTGTAGGCGAGTGCACACTCCGTCTGGAACCACATGCACTGCATCTCGTTGAGGTTCTCCACTGCTGATGCTCCCTCCTGGACCGAGACGAAGCAAAAAACACACGCATGAGCAAAGTGAATGACAAAACAGGGACGTGCTCAATTATCATGTCAAGGGCTGCTCACACATTTGTCTGGTCATTTTGTGTTACTGTGGATCTATTATTATTATTATTATTCATGTATAGAATTGTGTTGACAATCATGACTGGGCTTGTTTAGGTTCACTGTGTGTGAACTCCTTTGCAGATATGGCTGCTAGAATTAGACAGGATTTTTAGGAGAGGCCTTTTGTAAGTTATATCAATGAACAATGAGTTAGAATTAAGGCTGTTAATTGTGATTAAATTGTAATTTTTTTATCTGTTCAAAATGTACCTTAAAGGGAGATTTGTCTGGTATTTAATACTCATATCAACATGGGAGTGGGAAAATCTGCTGCTTTATGCAAATGTATATATATATTTATTATTGAAAATCATTTATCAACACAAAACAATGATAAATATTGTCCAGAAACCCTCACAGGTACTGCATTTAGCATAAAACAATATGCTCAAATCATAACGTGACAAACTGCAGCCCAACAGGCAACAACAGCTGTCAGTGTGTCAGTGTGCTGACTTGACTATGACTTGCCCTAAAACTGCATGTGATTATCATAGCGTTATTTAGGCTCCTCCGCTACAAGCTAGTATGACATGGTTGGTACCAATGGATTTAGGTTTTCTAGTTTCATGATGTCAGCATCTTCACACTTTAAAACTGAGTTGCGATAATGCCTTAAAGAAATTAGTAGTGTCAAAATGAATTTGCGTTAATGCGTTATTATCTCGTTAACTTTGGCAGCCCTGATTTATAACCCTGTGTTAATCTGCCATTCAGTTATTACAGGTGATACTGAGGGGTCATGAGGTCTCCAGGTTTTAGGATTTTGTTTTGACATTTTCAAAAGTTTTCCTCAGCTCGTCGGCTGTCTGTGTTGACCTGTGTGCACACCCACGGACAGTTTCTCTCACCCGGGTGAACTTGGAGCACATTTCCTCGGCCTCTTTGACCATGCCAGCCTTCAGCATGTACTTGGCACACTTGGAGTTGATGAATCTGTCAGCGGTGTCCAGAGCCTGGGCCTCGTCCATCCACTGAGCAGCCTCTTTGATGTTCCCAGCATGCTGCAGGAGGGTAAAGGTCAATACAACACGACAACAGCACGGCAACCCTCCATAGCTCCTCAGTTATAATCCCCTAAACATGTGTACAAATGTGTGCCGTATGCTACCTTGTAAATCTTGGCTTTGATAAGGAAGAGTTCGATGAGCGTCGGCGTGCTCTCGATGGCTGCGTTGATGTATTCTAGAGCCAGCGTCTGTTGGCCAATCATGTCGTAATGCTGTGCCAGGAAGTACTGCACCCAGAGCAACGTGGTCGGTGGTTCCTCCTTACCGTCATCTGCGACAGAGAAACATTGTTTCAAGGTTACTTCTTCAGGGTTGCAAACAAAAGACTGCAATAGTAGTAGGTTATGAACAGAAATGAGAATGTTGGTTTTGCTTAAGATTTGAATGAAATCAATCCCCACTTTGGATACTTTTCTCAACATTATTGATTAGAAAGACATCACATTTCTTATCATAATACTGATTAATACATTTTTTTTCTCACCGTTCTGGTTGAACATTCTACAGCTTTTTAATGTGGTTTCATAGCTGACAACCAGCTCCTCTATTAATGCCACCTGCAAAGAGAAAGAAGACAGGGTACATTACCTGACCTGCAGTATGGAGTACACATCTGTGAGTGAATACTTCAATAATAATCAAACATCCTTAACACACCCCCAGTTTGGAGAGACAGACAGGAGTTAGCAGCACAGAAGCAAAGTAATGTATTGCTGTGGACAGGGAGAGCAAAATTTTTTTACCAGAAACATCCGCAGCAGCAGAGGAGACTCCCAAGAAAAAGAGGAAGAAAAAGAAGGACAAGAAAGAGGAGGAACCCGAGGAGGCAAAGGAGGAAGAGGTAGCAGTAACAGAGTCAACAGAAAAGAAGAAAAAGAAGAAAAAAAAAGAAGGCCAAGGAGAAGGAAGAAGATGATGACTGAAATAGTGGAGAGTGTATATATTATCTGTTTTAGTTTTTTTGTCAGGTTCTGGTTTAGCTATTTTAGACAGCTAAAAGAAAGGCTCACCTTAAAAAAAAAATCAGTTCAAGTGTACATTATATTTAGAATATTTTCACTGCTTTACCTTTCTGACAGGGAACGCCAAAAAGCAATCAGACTCTGGTCCGTCAGTTATGCCTGGTTCACACCGCACGATTTTAGCCCCGATTTTCTGCTACCTGACAGTTTTTGATGCTCCTCAACAAAAGCCCCAGATCAGAGGCAAATCGGCATTGACTCACCGCTCGCACATAGGCGCTCGAGCGTCACGTGTGAACTGCTCAAAGACATGAGCCGGGAGACGCCCTGAAGCTCGCCGATGCCTTGCAGACACATTCCGGATATCTATCGAGCTAAAAAAAGCTGTCGTGGACTTTGGCCACAAGCTACAGCCAGTAAGAGTGCAAGATACAGGTTGAGGGGAAACCTGGGGGAGGAGGTCTGTAACAGTAGGAACTTAGAGGAAAAAAAATAGTAAAAAAAAAGAAAAGAAAAAAAGTGTGGAAACAGGCTATTTTGTAAACACATGTGCCAACGACAACATCAGCAATGTGTCTTGCACATGGTATCACGTCATTTACTGTGTATTTCTCACTTAGGTTTTCGTGACAAAACGTAGTTTGGAGACCTCATCGAGGCTTCCTCCCAGTGAAATATCTTGTAGTGTGTGACACCGTCTCTGGTCAGTCATGTAGTGTGAAAACCACAATGACGTAAAGAATTATAGTGTGTACTTCGCTTTAGTCGGTAAGTTTGTGTTACTGCGTGACTTTGGTGAATTAAAAATAACTAAAGTCACACAATAACACAAACAAACTAACCAATCGAGACGGCGGTAGACGAGCAACTCCCGTGTTCTGTGAGGTAAAATTACTGTTTTTTCCCCACCAAAGGGGTCTAGTGGCTTTGAAGAGAGCATAGATAACTGCTTCAGTTCCCCGTTAGAAAGGGCTACCTGACGGCAAGGTAAAGCAGTGAAAATATTCTAAATATAGTGTACACTTAGACTGATAGTGATTTTTGATATTTGATTTTTTAGCTGTTTGAAATATGTTTTGCTGCTGCCCCCGTCCACAGCAGTACATTACTTTGCTCCCGTGCTGGTACTCCCTGTCTATTTCTCCAAACTGGGGGCATGGCGACCGTCAACTACTGTAGGTAATACACTGACTATAGATAAGTACCTCATAAAACCCCACTTCAAACAACCCCATCTATCCCTTTAAAATTAGTACAAGGGAATCTTTCCCCTTAGATTGACCTCTCTTCCTTCAGTGCATTATGTAAGCTGGTTTAAAGTGAAGTGAGGAAAAGGTCTTTGTGATTTAGAGCAGTCATCTGTCGTGTGTTAGCAGCAGTGCCTTCACCTTTTCTTTGTCGTTGTACAGTGATTTCAGAGTGGTGAAGACGGGCGGACAGCCTTTACTGAAGTTCAACCGCAGATACCTGTCCAGACACTCTCTGAACTTCTCACCTGCAGAGAAATACAGGGGGACGGAGGAGATCATAAAACTTTACTCCGCCTCTAATCACGCAGTTACCTTCTTTCATGGTCAAAAAATGAGTAACAAATAAAAGTAAGAGTAAAAACTGGAAACCCAAAGAGCATGGATACAATCAAACAACTGAAGCTGAAGACAGCTACTAGTGTGTTCGTTTATTCCTACGACAGGGATGGAAAATTGGACTGAAGTCCCTGAAAGGAGACCCACCAGAGAGGAAGTTGAGGGGCAGCCGGCGAGGAACCAGTCCTTTGGGAAACTTCTCCCAGGCGTCTTCATAGATCTTTTGTCTCTCTTCTACACCACCTGGAAAAAACAAAACAGAAAAATTAATAAGTGTAGACAACTGTAGCTTGTACAATGAATGTCAGTGATGATGATGCTGGGGTTTCTAACAGAGAGGATGTTGTGTCATACCTGGTTTTTGGGCGTTTTCCAAGCCCCGGTAATAGGACCAGTTCTCGGGGTTCCTCTCCTGCAGACGGCGGTAGACCTCTGTCGCCTCATCCAGACGCTCCAACTTCAACAGTAACTCTCCTACAGAAACATGAGAAGAGATTTGGTGTCAAAGCACATATAGAAAGAGTCCAAAGCTGCTCTGATTCAACCGAAGGTTAGAGAAAGTTAATGTTGAAGAGGCTGAACAGCAAGTAAATATTAATTTGAAAATACAGCCCTGACATTCTATTAGTGAAATGCAGCAGGTACAAAGCAACCAGAGAGCAGAGCGTCACCTGATCGGGTGAGCGTTAAGATATCTTACAACATGAACAAACGGTCCACACTGACTCTGATCCAGCTGTATATTAACAGTCTGAAATAGTGTGTGTGTGTGTGTGTGTGTGTGTGTGTGTGTGAGAATAGAGTGGTGCAGAAATGACGAATTTTTGAAAGCCAACTCGGAAGTAAAAAGTGAACATTAGGCTATAAACGAACCCCACCACTAAGCTAAAGGAGGACTGAGGCTGACATGTAGTGTGTAAAGCGCTTTTGAGTGGTCGGAAGACTAGAAAGGAGCTATAGAATAGCAAGTCCATTTACTGACGTATTTTATGTCGTAGAACAAAATGTTAAAATCTCTTAAAAAGGAGCAGTGTGTAGGATCTGACGGCAGATTGTAAACCCTGAAACTTCTCCCGTGTACCAAGCGTGTAGGAGAACTACGGCGGCCGACGTTAAAACGTGAATGGCTCAATTTAGAGCCAGTGTTTGGTTTGTCCGTCCTGGGCGACTGTAGAAACATGGTGACCGGCTCCATGAAGATGACCCGCTCCGTATGTAGATATAAACGGCTCATTCTAAGGTAACGAAAACACAACGATCCTTATTTTCAGGTGATTATACACTAAAGAAAAACATACTTATTAGTATTATATTACATTTCTGCCAATAGATGCCCCTAAATGCTACATTTTTGAAAGGTTAACTCATCAAATTGCCTGTGATGTTTCAGAGACTTTGGCTGGATGCATTTTTGCCAAAATCTACTATGGTAGGTTTACTATGGCCGCTCTGGATTTACCAGTATACACGTGTTTACCCTTACATTCACCTGAGGCGCGTAGAGCCACCAATGGCTAATCCCAAGGTTTTGGAGTCAGTGTGACATTGACATAGTACGTTTGGAGCACAGTGACCCACCTCGTGTCTCCTCCACAGCCAGTTTGTCACAGATCTGCTTCTCGTAGTTGGACAGATGCTCCAGGGCCTCCTTGTACAGGCCTGCTTCTCTCAGCACCTGGTTCTGGTACAGCAGGAGCTCGCTGTACTCGTAGTCCACTTTGTCTGGAGACGTCTGGACAAACAAATAGGTTGTTGGTGAATTCAACATTGTTTCGACAAGCAACAGTGAAATACTACTGGAGCTGCTGGGTGAACTTCAGGACACTGCATCATTGTTGGTGTATATGTGCCGTTGCCTAGTCACAACAGCTTGTTGTATTATGTATATGGCACAAAGACAGGAAGCAGAATGGTCTTATCAGGAGTAAGCCAGAGAGAGTGAGCTCTATTGTGACCGATGCACAGACAACACCCATATTTAAAACTCTGTTGAGAGGAAGGACTGACTGGCTTAAAGCACGCACTGTAACTCAGAAGCATCAATCACAAAGTCAGACACGTACGACATGACAAGAAATGTGAGTAATCCTGTTACTCATCTTACACTGCAGAGTGTTGAACAGCATTCTGCGATACACAAGATACTTGATATTCATGGCTCTCTGTTCCATCAGTTTCTCAGTCCTGATCACAATACCATATATCACCTCATGTATGAAGAATGAGAAGGAAAGTCTTTTTATTCGGGCTGTCAATTGATTAAAATAGTTAATTGCGATTAATGGCAAATTAATCACACATTTTTTTATCTGTTCAAAATGTACCTTAAGAGGGAGATAAGTATTTAATACTCTTTCCAACATGTGAGGAAATAAGCTTGCTTTATGCAAATGTGTGTATCTATTTATTATTGGAAATCAATAAACAACACAAAACAATGACAAATATTGTCCATAAACCCTCACAGGTACTGTATTTAACATAAAAAATATGTTCAAATCATAACATGGCAAACTGCAGCCCAACAGGCAACAACAGCTGTCAGTGTGTCAGTGTGCTGACTTGACTATGACTTGCTCCAAACTGCATGTGATTATCATAAAGTGGGCATGTCTGTAAAGGAGAGACTCGTGGGTACCCATAGAACCCATTTTCATTCACATATCTGGAGGTCAGAGGTCAAGGGACCATTGAAAATGGCCATGCCAGTTTTTCCACGCCAAAATCTAGCGTAAGTTTGGAGCGTTATTTAGCCTCCTTCATGAAAAGCTAGTATGACATGGTTGGTACCGATGGATTGCTTAGGTTTTTCTAGTTTCATATGATGCCAGTATCTTCACTCTAGCTTTAAAACTGAACCTGCTACAACCTAAGAATCACAACTTGCGTTAATGCGTTCAAGAAATTAGTGGCGTTAAAACAAATTTGCGTTAACTTGTTACTATCACATACTTTTGACAGCCCTAGTTTATATAAGAGAGACATGGTAAGCCGTCATTGGGTCTAACCTGTTGTGTTTTCCTGAACTCCTCAATGATCTTTGCAGCCATCTCGTAGTCCTCCAGGAGGTGATAGGCGATGGCGTAGCCGATCCAGGAGGCCCGCTGCGCTGGACGCAGCTGCAACAGCTGGTATCGTGTCTCCTACAGAAAAAAAAAGAAGCAAACACCAGTTTATTTAGCGATGCTTACCATCAGGAAAAACTGGGTGACAAAAGAACGAACTAATATCCTCTGTACGACGACTCTTCATGTGGCCCAAAGGATTCGCAAAACGATGTTTAGCTAGGGAGATAAACTAGGAGGAAATGACGGTTGGCAGCACGACGTGGAGAAGAGATATTTTGCTGATTCATGGTATTGCCACTAGGTTGTTACTAGCTGGCTCAGGGAGAACTAAATAAAAACACACCTAATACACTCCGATTCAGTGCCCCTCCCTTTCCCACTCTCGTCCATATTTTTAATCCTTTCAACCACACTTTCATCTCGCCATTTCATACCTCTCACTAAATAAGCATCTAAATCCCAGGCTGTGTCCCACGAGAGCTGTTCTACATTGTATGAAGCCTGACTGCAACCTGATATCTGCCTGCTGATATTCTCCGTCCTCTCCAAATCAGTGCCATACTGCGTCCTGGACGAGGCACAGCGACAGATGGGGGTGTGGTACTCTAGGAAGTTCTTTCCCCACAAATTATTCCGAGTCGGTTTTATTCTTGAATTACAAAGAAAAGTTGCCATATTTCTTAAATCTGCTTCTCACAACTGGGTGTGGACTCTAGAGCGTGCTCTTCTATGACCTGACCCCCGAGTGGGGCAGGATGACTAAAAATGGGTTCTCCATTCATGAAAATCCAAAACATACAAACAAGATAGAAACCATCTCCCTCATAGTCCCCCCCGGCCAGTCCTCACCCTGTAGCCCTCCAGGTCTCTCATCTGGATCTGCAGCAGGGACAGGTCTCGGAGGATCTGCAGGTTGTCCTTGTCCCACTTCAGAGCGTTGCGGTAACACTTGATGGCCTCGTCGTACTTCTTGTCCGAGCGCTGCAGTAGGCCGTAAACATGCCAGCCTGGGAAGCACGTGGAGTTAAGGAACAACCTCCATTCAATCTGATGTTATCAAACTACTATTAAAAAGGTACAGAGAGGTGCACAGAGATGTTGTGGTTACTGGGCTCACTGGAGCCCAATGAGCCTCTCCTGGTTAGAGCAGACAACTGATTTGACTGATCCATAATGTATCAATCACTTAATGATGGTTCTTTAACAGTTTTTTTTTAAATGTTAACTTATTGAAGAAGTCACATTCTGCTAACAATTTGAGAAACAAAAATATATATAATAAACTGCTCATGCCATTGATTAACGTGAGCATTATACACACCCATGACTGTGGGTATACACCTGAATGTGTTGAAGATAACGGTCACTGCTGACTTGGTTTTAAAGGTGCTATTGATAACATTCAGAAACTAGATGTCTCATTTTCCCTCCCCTGTTCCATTGCATTGACTTCACAACAAGTTGTTGCCAGACACCTACATTAATCTCAGCCATTTATCCGTTTTTTTCCTCACTAACTTATGACCCAGAGATACCACGTGGTACCAACGTTGTTTTACTATTGGCTCACAAGCCTCGTTAGAAGATGGAACTAAATGTCAGATATTTTCTACAGAGAAACAAAACATTCATTTGGGATCCGGCAGAATGTTTTTAAATGTTTAATTCACAATCATAATTCTTTTAAGGAAAAGACATACTTTTATTTGGCACCTTTTTAAATATATTTGTCTACATAAAAATGTTATCAATAAGACCTTTAAATAGGGCTGCAAATAACTTCATCGTCTTCTCCATTAATCGATTAAGTGCCCTAAATGATGAAATAAATTAAAAAAAATCACTACCTATGAGTTCAAATGATGACACAACACTTTGTATACCAGCATGCATCCCCTCAAAGTATACACCACACAAACGTGACACACATTTGCCACAGGCTTCTCAAGATAAGAAATGACTGGTGAAGCTAAAAAAGATAGGGTGTTGTCTGCTCAGAGATACAGTATGTTGACTTTAAACTTAGGCTGCTGCCCAGCACTTATCTGCTGGAAATGTGCACAGATTTCCGTCAGACCTGGGAGTCACAGAGGGAGAGAGCGAGAGCGAGAGCGAGAGCGAGAGAGAGAGAGAGAGAGAGAGAGAGAGAGAGAGAGAGAGAGGCAGAAAGAGAGCAATAGAGAGAAGATGTGCTGACTATACTCCACACAGACAAGAGCTCCTCAGCACAATGTGCATCTCAAGGTCCTGTAACATCAGACACACATTCACTCATTTTACAAAAGACACACCAGCTGAAGGTCTTCAATCAGGGTTCTTGCACCATTTTTTAAGTTTAAATTCAATGCTTTTTAAAACTTCAACGTATATAAGACCCCCCAAAATATCAAAACGATTTCTTTGAAAGAAAAGAGAGGAACTTCTGAAATTGTTGTGCAATCTCATCAGCTGCATCCGACTATAATAAAAACTCTGAGACTTAAGACACATTGTCTTTAGATGTGAGAGGGTTATCTTTTAAAAGTCTTCTAGTGTCTGGTAGGCATTAAACGCACCATCTGCAAATGTAATACCTACAGCGAATTCACGTTAAATTTAAGACAATTTAAGTCCTTAATTTCCTTGATTTTACATTAAGACCTTTTAAGACTTTTTAAGGAGCTGCGGGAACTCTTTAAGTGACAACAGCTTAACCCAGAGCATATCACCTTCACTTACACACAACATTAGGTGTAGCATGACATGAATAAGGATACAGACGTGGCTCTTGAGGTCATTGCGCAGGCCTCTTCTCACCAGGTCGTAGGCCTCCTCCTTCTTCCCCAGACAGTTCAGGGTCAGTCCCTTCATCGCCAGTGTCTCTGCAGATAGTCAATGGTACAGCAGACGGTAAGAAATACAGCACATATTGTCCAATGACAGGAGAATTTTCTCATCCATCTGTACGCCTGCTGCTTACCTCCATGCTCTGCGAACTTGGGGTTGGACAGAATTTGTTTGCAGAACTTGAGCCCATTTCTGTACTGCTTGTGTTCGTAACATCGCTGTAAAAAGGAAGGAGAGAAAAATGACGTTAAGCAAAGAGAACAAGAGTGATGTTTCAGAGAGACTGAGAAGCAGCACAACACTCATCCTGGAGTTCACAGCCTTGTCCCGACTCATAACAACTAGCTCAACTTTGCAAGTTGATTGAGTTGTTGGACACTCGCTAAAGTTAGCCAGGCAGCTGACAACCTGCTAAACTAAACTAAATATGCGGTGGAGACTTTTACTGACAAAGTGGCTACATGTCCGCGACACTACACGCAGCACCGTGGCAGCTACGTTAACACTCCCGGAAGGTGAACTGAAGACAGTGAACGCAGCATAGTGGCTGCTACGGTAAACTCTCTTAATACTAGACCATGGGGAAAAGATGAATAATACACTTGTAGGGACTTTTACTTTGGAAAATATCTAAATGTATCCATTAAAAATTTATCAAATCGGGAGATACAGTAGGTCTATCGTTCCAGCCATAGACGTTGTACCCTATGACATCACAAATTTGAGTTTTAGCACTCTAGTTTTTGGATTTGGGAGCGAGTTGTTCATATTTACTAATATGTTTTGAAATAACATGCATGTATTTTGAAAATGGGCGTAGTTCCCCTTTAAGAGCTTGGGTCACAGATTAAGTTATAGTTATACAGCAATGATATTATTACAACAGCAGACCATGATCAGACAATGTACTCCAGAATTACTCCCCAAAACTATCCATATTAACATGCATCAGCCTTCTGCACACAGCCGAGCTTAAATGTTGAATCAGACTTTTTACTAATACACACAGTATTACACCACCTTAAAGGAATTACCAGCTTTTTGCCCTAAAGTTATATTTAGTATGCAGTTGCACAATCAACAGTACACCACCTCTCTTTTTAAGCCGATCACTGTGTGTGGGGGTGTGTGTGAGTGTGTGTGTGTATCTGAGTGAGTGAGAGAGATCGGAAGAGTTAAGCTGGCAGATGGCATTTCGTTGTCCCACCGTCAACTTCACTAATGGTGAAAAAAAAGATTACGTCAACCTCACATATGGCTGGGTGCCAAGGCTGGTTATGAAATTATAAGTAATTCACCGTTGAACTAAGCGGAGGATTGCACCACTTACAGAGACTTCAGGCTAGAGGACAGAAGAGACATGCTGATGTCCCGTCAGTTGCTGGATGGTGCTGCCTTATCTACATACTGTACTCTAACTGAACTGCATAAAGGACAATGACAGAAAAGACCTGAAAAGGTCCATTCAAGGGTGTAATGCAGAGTAATTGGACACACACTAGTAGTACTCGTCTCAATGGCACAACCTTTTCACCATATACCCAATCTCTGAACCCATCAGCAATCGGTCTGACGATGAATAAGCCTCTGGGGGCAAGGGGCTATATTTCTGGGGTTCCGGTGTAGCCAGTGGTTTTCCGGGCCAAGACTTCCTTTTCCATGCGCTGCTCATTGTTTACAGTCTGATTAGCAACTTTAAATGTGAGACTGGTTTTGGAGTTGAGAGGCGACGTGTATGCCCGGGTTGTTTCACAAGAAGCCAGTTTACAAGCTAATTTTAAACTAATAAAAAGCTATGTCATCGTTAGACGATAGCCAGTGGGTTCCCAGATTGCATTTCGGCCAATGTGTTCCGCCTCTTTTGCTCTCCATATGGAGAGCCTGCGTTCAACCAATGCCTGCTCGAACGTGACAGGTCAATACTACTCGGACTACAAACGGAAAACCACAACGTTTCCGATGCCAAAATCTTGTCCCGTTGCCTACAGATTCTACATGTGAAGGCAGAATCTGTTTATAGAGATTACCATGTAGCCAAACCCGATGCATTTGATTTACTGACAACAATTTCTCTCCACATGTAGAAACCAAACCTTGAAGAACTATAAAAAAACTGTTAAATCAAAAATTGTTATAGAACTAGTGGAAATGTTTGGTCCAGCTCAGTATTCCATTGTCCTGATTCATTCAATAATCAATGCAATGACAGCCATGCATAGAGTCTTAGCATTGCATTGGGATTTTAAAAATACTACTACTAAAAAAAACAAAACAAAACACTGAGCTCCTGCAGAAAGCTACATTGGAAGGTGTAACACCATTTACTTTTAACATAAGTGTCAATTCAAAAAGTCACACATGTATTATGCAGGTATACAGATGCTAGTACACACCCAAACTGTAACGTACAATATAAATTTAACAACATTAACACCACCAGCTGTGCTTAATATCCAGCATGTTCTCTACCTCACCCAAAATAACTCAGCCCGCTGAGTTCCAGAGAGAATGTGTCAGAGCGGTGGCTCTAAGCTGCAGGGCTCGCTGCAAGGAGGGCAAACGGTAGATTTAGGGGAAACATTTTCCAAAGCACTGACGTCACATTCGCGTCATGTTGGTGATGAGGAGGAGGAGGAGAGTCTTGGGGATACAACTCGCAAGCGTTCACATAAGTGAAGAGCAACTGAAAATGATGATGATGCAAAATTGGACTTCAACTTTTCACTCAGTAGTTGAATTAAAATGTAGTTAGGTTTCTGCTAAGTTAGGGCATTTATGTCCATCAGGTTTTCACACTCTTCTTCATTATGTAGCAACTAGTCAGAAATATAAGCTATCAGGAAAAGAGGAGTATTTGTAAATCATACTAATCAATATTATCAGTTGTGTGACAGCCTAAGGGTCCTGGCACCTATATTGTTCTATACACCAAATACTACCCATAATACACCTAGACTAGGGATGTCACAAGAACCGATACTTTGGTACCAACTTGATGCCATAATTCTGAAAATGTGACCGTACTCGTTTTTTCTATGGTACCGTTGAGTACCGGGGATCAGGTCTCGAGTGAACGTCATCCCGGGGATGATGGAAAATGTCCCTGGTAATTAGGGCTGTGTATTGGCAAGAATCTGGTGATACGATACGTATCATAATACAGGATAATGATTCAATATATTGCAGTACTGCAAGCAAGGCAATATATTAAGATTTTTTAAATTTAATTTTAAGGAAAACTGTCATAGCATAAAGACGCCACAAATAAACCATTTTAGAATGGGCAAAAATAACACATTTATACAGCATGCAAAAAAAACCCTGCATGGTTTTTGTCCCAAACTACATGTGATTAGCATAAACTGGACATGTCTGAAGGGGAGACTCATGGGAATCCATAGAACCCATTTTCATTCACATATCTGGAGGTCAGAGATCAAGGGACCCCTGTGAAAACACCATGCCAGTTTTTCCTCGCCAAAATGTAGCGTAACTTTGGAGTGTTATGTAGCCACCATCGCTAAAAGCTATGATGACATGGTTGGTACCGATGGATTCTAGTTTCATATGATGCCAGTTATGTCACTCTAGCTTTAAAACTGAGCCTGTTACAACCTCTGGCCCCGACGGTCGGCTGGCAGATTTTTAAGAGGAGAGAGACAGTCCTGGATAAATCATTTCAACAGGGAGACTCAGTTCCACTCTGCTGAACCTGTCACACAGCATGAAGAGCACTGAATAAAAACCTAAGGGGCTCACCTTTGGTGTGGGCGTGTTGCTACAGGTCTCAGTGTAATGACATGAAATACCTGGAAGTCCAGTTTAAAGAATTCCATCCATTAGTCAGGATTTTTTTGTCAGTGCTCTGTGTGGCACCGTGGGACTTTTCAGTTTCTCTCACTCCTATTACATTTGTATTTTTTTTTTAACTTTACCTCCCCCCCCTTGTCTGCAACACAGTTTTATCATTTGTTGCTGCAACTTAGGGAGAAATGTGGAGCGCTTGGCTGGATGCAATTCATTGCCCTGTTTATTCAACTGCAGCACAAAAAGTTTTCATGTCAGAACAAGACTGCAATAAAACACTGATGGAAATCACTATTTTAATGAGATAATAAACTCAACCAACACCAGGGAAGGCAGTCTGCAATACATGCAGGGACAATGTCAGCATGGGAGGAACAGCAAAAAGTACAAATCCCCCTACCACAACAGAACAAAATGGAAACTCATCAAACTCCAGTGCCATGCAGAAGTTGGAGACCTGCCAACTTCTAATAATGCATTTGGGCACTCAGTCTGGGAAAGCAAAAATAAATAGGGGTGTGGTCCACTTCTGACTACGGCCAGAGAGAAAACTGTTTCAAATCTCATATCACATCCCCACAGCAGAAAGGGTCATGAGTGACAGTACTTTAATTCTGGGTTTTCTCATTCAAACAGCAATTTCAACCAGATGAAATGCTTTCAGACCTCTTAACTAGAAACAAGAACTAAAAGGTCACCTCACTTTATTATAAACAAGTGTTGAACAATGATGTTTCGCTGAAAAAAGTTTGTGTTTGTGACATTAAACTCTAATAAATGCCTTCTATATACTCATTATAGCTGCTCATGCAGAAAGTAAGACTACCAGAAGATTGCGTAACCTGCAGCACCGTACTTTAAAAAAGTAGCAGTGTCATGCACAGTTTAAAACGATTTGGTAATAAGTTAGTAAGTATGCTAGTGAAGGTTTTTCTGTAATTTTCTGTTAAAGCCAGGTAGCAACAAATATGATTTAAAAAAAAGAAGTTATTTTTATAAAACAGTCAGGCACTATAACCTGACAGTAGTGCATGCCTGTGTCCTCCGGTGCTCCTAATGGCATCTACAAGATTTCACAGACCGGAGGAAAACAATCAATCAGAGTCGAGCTGGAGCCTTGCCGTCTCTAAGCAGCTGTCAATCACTCGCAAACTCTGATCAAACAGTCAAACTAGGCAGCGCTGATCAAATATGAATCAATATTCTGTTACTGTAATGCCTATTTCTCACCTCAAATGTTTTCAGAAACATCTTGTAGTGTACTGTTTAGCTGTAAAATTAGAACGTTTGTGACCTGGCCACCATGTTGAGATCAGTTGAGGAAATACCAAGCACCGCCCACCAGCCGAAGCAAACTTTCTCATTTTACAGCTAAACAGTACACTACAAGGGGAAAAGCTGGTCCACCTTAAGACAGTTTGAGCCAGATTTACAGATACAGGAAGTTGGTTCGGTCTTGAGCTCGCTTGAGCGGAGGAGTTGTAGCCTCGTAGCATTTATTCACTGAAAAATAAAGTGTACACACACTGTCTGCTACACCTACGTTCACAGCTATAACGCCACACACACACGGTCTGTCGGAAACTTGCTGAAGTTTCGCTGCGCTGACAGACCGTATGTGTGTGACTACGGGGAGCACGACGTTACCAGCAGAGCTACAGCTGCTAATGTAGCACAAACACACACACTGTTTGTTGGGAATTGCTATCGTTAATCCGGGCAGACACACAGCTGACAACCTGCTAAACCAAATGTGCGGTGGAGACTTTTACTGGGAAATTGGCTGCATGTCCGCGACACTACACGCAGCATCTAAGTTATCTGAACTGGAGACAGTGAATGCAGCATGCGCTCCCGTACGGGTGAACTGGGGACTCCGTTGTCTGTTGTGCTCTTACACTGCAGCTGGCGCACCGCTGCATGCAAGGCACGAATCTTGTCGGTTAACGGTTAATAATCGGTTAACGAGGGTCGGTTATCAGTTAAGAACATTTTGCAAAATTAGCATCCCTAATCGGAGTTTGCGAGTGATTGACAGCTGCCTCTGTTGAATGAACAGCCAATAGGAATGCTCTCGCTCTCTGAAATGACCTGTGATTGGCCAAAGTAGATTTTTTTAAAGCCTGAAAACAGAGCCATGAGGAGGTGCAGGAGTCTAGTTATCTCTCAGGACACTTGAATTACAATATGCTGAAAGGATATTTTGAAAGAAATTTTTGCCCAATGATGCCAAAAATATTCTGCCTACTGCCACTTTAAGTGTTTCCTACATTATTGTGCAACACAAAACAATCTCAATCTCAGCTGTTATTCATCCAGTGATTTAAAATAACTGCACACAATCTGCACTGTGCTCCACAGAAAATGTACCATAGTTTAACTTTTTTATTGGTTAAATCTACAATTAAGTGTGAGATCAGAAAAACACAATTTCAATCCAGCAAATTAAACAGGGTGGCCTAACAACATTTCAAGGAAAAAAAGCAATCCCCCCTTCTGAGATATGCCGTAAAACACAGACTAACTTTTCAAGATCAAGTGCAGGTCACAGGTCTGTTTTTTCCTGCCACAGGCAGAGTGAATGAATGCCCTTCTGCCAATGTGCTGATAAACAGCCACCAACTCCCAGCAGAGCCCCTGCCTGCCTTTCAAAACAATGAAGGTTATCTGAACTGGTCAGTGACATTAAACGGGTCACTGCCAACGTACTTTACACAGTCCCTGGAAAGTATGCAGCTAGTTGTCCATGCAGAGATGTTTAACAACACACACTGACAACCAATAAAGCATGGCAGAGGAAGAGGAAGAAGAAGAGGAAGACTTGTTTAACATGCAGCAAACTACTAAAACTAGACTTCATCCACACCTGTTCAACAATTCCTCTGACCCACACAAACCCGTGTGCAGATAGCAAACAAAGAGCGGGGCGACACAAGGATCCAGATATGGAGGAGAGGGATGGAGGGATGGATGGATGGATGGGTAGCTAGCTGCCAGAGCACAGCAGCAGGCCTGAAGCAGCTACAGATTTGCTGACACAGTCACGCCGGTCCGTCCCTTTGCTCCCTCTCATTTTCACACACACATGCACACTACCAGTTTGACCTAATCCAAGAAGCCAGACTGGTGATGGTAATGAGTGCAGACAGGGGTCCAACACACAGACAGATTAAGACTGACTATTATCTGCTGAAACAAGATATCTAACGCTAGCTGGCTACAAGGCCTATAGAAGGAGGCTGGGACACGGGTGATGGGGTGTGGGGTATGACGCATGAGCAGTATAACTGAAGCTGCGGTGCGATTGGCTCAATTTCGGCGAGATTCTACTGCGCATGTGCGGTACCCCCGCAGCTGTGATGCGTGTCCTAACCTCCTTTTATAGGCCTTGGCTGGCTAGCGTTAGCCGCTTAGCTAACGTCAAAGGACCAGCCAGTGCTCGCAGAGCTGGTTAGTTAGCATGGCCCACGGCTAACACAAACAAACAAACACTTATATTCAGGTTACAAACCCTGCTGTGCATTAAGACAACAAGAAAAAAACACCAGAACACGTGTAAGAGGTAGTTTGAGAAGCTAACTGAGCAGCACACACGACCGTTACTAAGGCTAGCGGGTTAGCATCGTGCTAACTAGCGTTGAGTAGTTGGTTGTTGTGTGTGAGCGGCGGTGAGGCCTATAGACACTCACCAGCTACACTTTGAACCAGCAGCAGCGAGCTTCTAGTGCTGCTGCAGGTTAATCAGCATGAACACGTCAGTCAGAGTCACAACAGAGTGGAGAACAACCATGTTGGCTTCACGTTGCGGTGACAGCGCATGTCAGGCCGGGCTAAGCTAGGCTAAGCTAGCCCATTCAATGTTGCCATCTTGCTAACACACTGGAGCTAACGGCTAACAGCCGGAGCTACACAGAGAGCCGCCGATGGACGCTCAAACTCTCATGTGAGTTGTCTCGTATCGTAATGCGGCTGTTTAACATTTAACTCACCAGGATCCTCTTGAAGAGCGCGTTTTCTTTGGGCGGTAGAGTGACTGTCGGCATCGTTGCGGTTGAGATCAGTTCCCCCCTCGACCTCAGCACATGTAGCTAAAGTTAGCCCGGCTAGTCAAGACGAGTCGAGTCGAGCTGAGCTGAGAGAGCGCTCCGCTGCTTCAGCCGCTCCGCTCGATTGCTCCGGCTCCTCTTCCTCTCCTCTCCTCTCCTCACTCACTTCCTCCTCACGTGGTGAAGGAAGCTCCGACACCTTTCAAAATGGCGACGGCTCACTTTTTTTATTTATTTGTTTTATTATTATTTTTTTATTGAGAAATTTACATTACAATATGTCATCATACAGAACAGTCCACAACTACAAGGGAACAGACACGCCTGGAAATTGGCGTACAGTGAGTGGATGAAGAGAGAAAAACGAAACAAAAGAAAAAACAACAAAACATTAAAAACAAACAAAACCAAACAAGGGAATGTGTGAATAGTGCTAATAGTGCTTTAGGGGTTCTCTGTAAGGTTAAGGTCCTCAACTAACATTGAAAGCTTCATAGCTTCATTCTTTTTCTTAATATGTTTCAGAGATGAAAAGTAAAGAGACAGCTCCTCATGAAAAATATAATCTGGTCTTGATTTCAGAAATCTATTTTTATGCATAAAAAACTTTCCAAGAATGGTTATGGAATTGATTGTCAGGTCATGTAACGGGATCTTTCACAGTTGTACCAAATATAACATTTTCCTTTGTTAGATTAGTGGCGGCTTACTTTTACACAACCAGCCTGGAAGATTGTGATAAATAACATGAAAGATCCCCTCCAGACATGTTTTTAAGACATATAAAAAATACATTAAGTGAAGTTTTTTGTCTCTAAAAAGTTCAATTAACTTGTTAAAAAAGATTAAAATACATCTAGTTCTCCAATATCTCCTCCAATGTCCTCCAATTTTAACTCCGATCTATTTGATTTAATTTAAATTATCTATACAGTAGCAAAATACATGGTATTCTTAAAATAATTCTGCTTTAACAACCTTTTGAAGATTTTGATGAAGCTTTACATAAATTAGATTAGATCAGTCTAGACAACGAAATTGAGTTTGCAACTCCCCATCACATACATGATGCATTAAAAGACAGTCTACAAATACAGGGTACTGTAAAGACAGCTATGAGGTTAGTGACTACACTGTTAAGAATTTCCCAGTAAAATAACAGTAAAGAACTGGCAGCAGGGTTGCCTTTATGTTACTGTAAAATTAACATTATTATACTGTCGCTGAAGTTTACAGCTTCATACTGTTAATGAAAAATACAGTTTGAACTGTTTTTTTTTTATTAATTTCACAGTATTTTACAGTTAATTTACTGTTTTACAGAATGTAAACCAGAACAACATGTAAGTGTAGAAAAATAAAGCTAATTCACTGATTTTACAATCATGTACAATGTACAAGCCTCACATGAGCAGATCAGGTCCCAGAATTAAAATAATACTGCATGAAACTGTAACTGATGATCCTTTAGACAGTTGATCAGCAGTAAAGTGCTGTTTTTTAAGAATGCATTATAGTTCAGTTAAAAAACGGCCTATGAGCGTAATTTAACAGGTTTTCTTTTGTATTAACAGTAAAGCACTGTTTTTAGCAATAACAGGTTAATACTGTTGAAATCCTGCTGGAAATTAACAGCAATTGTTTACAGTATAGTGTCGTATGTGCAAACTGTCATAAAGGGCAGTAAAAGTAAGTAGTCAATCTAAAACAATATAAAAGGCAATGATTATCAGTTATCAGTTATTATCAGTTGGCATGTACAATATCATAAACAAATGCAGTTCAAAGTGCAATAGCAGTCAGGTTAAAGTGCATGGTAAAATACAACAAATACTGTGCATGTAGTCCATGTAGTTATGGAAGGGGGGGCTTTCCACAACTGCCATAACTCCATAACTCAGGGTATTTCCCACCAATGTAAATCTAGGATAGCCCATCCAAGAGATTATTCAACCACCTTAGAATGCAGTTCAAATAATACTCATCACTATCATGAGGACTTTGGAACATCACTCAAAGCAAAGCAGAAGTCAGTCAATGCTCTGGTCTATTTAAAAAATAAAACAAATGTAAACATTTGAAAAAGCTGTATAATGTATGGGGGATTGAGAATAATGTATAGGTTAATTTGGATGATCTGATTAAATCTGGCCCATTCATAATGGAAACATCCCTGAATCAGTTGTATTCAACATACTAGAAAAACTTCCAGTTTTGTCCATTCTATCTCCCAAAAGAAAAACACCGCATCCCTGTCCATATAGGCTACTTTGTGTACTTTTGGTCTGGGGCTTTTTTCTTAAATCTGAACTCTTAATGGTACAGTGCACAATTATATTTAGGAGAAAAACAGTTTGGAGAAGGCCTTTCACTTTTCAAGATGACAGTGCCATTGTGCACAAAGCCATGTCCATAAAAAAGAGAGTTTTCCCAGTTTGGTGTGAAAGACCTTGACTGGTCTGCACACATTTGGCCATGAAATAACATGTACCCCCAATAATTTAATGATAATTCTTCCTCACAGAATGACCTACACCTGCAAAAAAATCTTCCCGGTATACAAAATGTACACACAATCCTCATTTTATATACGGTCTAGACCTGCTCTATATGAAAAGCGTATCGAGATAACTTCTGTTATGATTTGATGCTATATTATATAAAAATGAATTGAATTGAAAGTATATCGTACAATATTTTATTTATGTCATCACTTTTTATCTTACAACTTCTAATACCTACCTACCTTATTATTGTCATTTTATCTTATTTCATCTTTTATATGACTAGAGCTCTTATATGCAACTAGTGCTTTTATTGCTGAGCTGTCCCGTTCTCTCGTCAGAAACATTTCATTGTATACCGTTGACCCCGTGTTAACCTACATGTGATGAAAAAAGAAAGAAAAAAAGAAACTTGAAATCAAATCAAGCACACATTAAGACTGTTTAGGATGTGAGAGTTCGCCAATTGGATCTAAAATCCAGAGGAAAGGAAAGATTACTCTGAGAAATCAACGATTACCTTAAAGAAAAACTATACAGCGTTGCTGTGAAGAAGGCTGATTTTGATGACCTCAGAACGGATTACCATAACATCTGCACAGATAAAATAATGCTGCCTAGAGGATGTGTCCTTGTAATTCAGTTGACAGCTTGACCTTTAATGTAGGGCCACTCAAAGGCTGCATGGTAACTGCTTTTGTATCTAATATAGCTCAAAATGTGATGAGTGTATTACCATGAGCACTTGAGGATGTGCCCCATGTATGATCACTGTTAACTTTCCAGACCAAAAACAAACAACGACTGCCCTGCAAATCTCTGGACACTGTCATGTCCGTCACAGGACAAACCGTTTTATTGAGGTTACTGTTCAGTGTCACCTTCAGGCCATACTTTTCCATTTTTGCCCTACTTATGGTATGGATGTCTTTAAAATTCTTCATCCATCCATGTTTTCTGGTGTGTAGTGAACACTACAGCCTCATGGGGCTGCTATTGAGGTCCCAGTCTTGTAGTCCTGTTGAAAGAAGATGGCACAGGAAAGACCAACCTGTGTGGAAGAAAATACTAGAGAAAGAACATGCTATTAAAATATACTAAAGTAGCATCAAACATAAGATATGTTTTCATTTCATTGTGATGGATAGTGCACAGCTATTACAACCTTAACTAATTTGTTAAATAGGAGTCTAAGTTGCTATCTCTATCTCTCTCTATGTTGAAAAAAAACAGTTGATGTATGGGAGGCGGCGCTAGCCAACATTTTAGTCCATTAGAATGGGTCAAACTCCAAAAATGCTGGAGCCTACATTTCCTATCATGCAACTCAATGGCATCTTTTTGTTAGACCCTCCTGACAGGCATGGATGGATTACTGAACGAGCATACCGGGCACAGTGTGTCAGGGGCCCCCCTGGCCTTCACCTACAAAATGTCACTCAAAGAGACACGTACCAACCAGAGAGAGACTAAAAATGACCAAAAAAAAAAATAAAACCCCTATAAAGAGAAACAAAACGACCAAAACAACTACAAAGAGATGCAAAGCAACTACAAAGAGATAAAAAAAACAACTACAAAAAGGGGCAAAACAACAATAGACAAAAAATAAATACAAAAAGACGAAAACAATTACAAAGAGACACAAAACAATCAAAGAGACTCAAAATGACATCAAAGAGTCACAAAGCAAATACAAAGAGACTCAAAATGACTACAAAAAGATACAAAACAACTGTAAAGAAACACAAAACAAACAAAGAGATACAAATCAACTACCAAGAGATACAAAACAACTACCAAGAGATACAAAACGACTACCAAGAGATACAAAACAACTACAAAAAGGGGCAAAACAACAACAGACAAAAAATAACTACAAAAAGACTAAAACAATTACAGAGACACAAAACAATCAAAGAGACTCAAAATGACTACAAAGAGACACACAGCAACTACAAACAGACTCAAAATGACTACAAAAAGAAACAAAATAACTACTAAGAGATACAAAATCAGTACAAAAAAGGGCAAAACAACAGACAAAAAATAACTACAAAAAGACCAAAACCATTACAGGGAGACAAAAAACAACAAAAGAGGCCCAACAACCACAAAGTCTGTGTGTCTTGCTCCTATAAAAGAGGTGATGAGGGCCTTTTGCATGTCTGTGCCCAGAGGCCTGTTGTAGGTAAACACCTATGTCTTTCAAACTCCATTCCAACTTCCTTCCTCATAACCCTAACCCTGTCATTGCTCTCCAATCCAAGTGAGATAACCCTGATGACATCACTATGACAGCATCAGGGTTATTTTCTCAGCCTTTGGGAAGCTCCTCCAGAGCCACAGGAGACATTATACAACTGTTTTGGCAGGCTGAGTAGCACTCCTTGCGACGAGCAAACTTACATACATGATGTGAAAAATTGGTGAGTGTCCCCTTGATTGGTGTAACATTTTGATTAACTTCATCGCTCCACACTCAAGGCTACTGTTTCAATGCAAAGTGGGGAAATAAATGTAGCAGCACAGTGAGCAGTACGAAGCTTTTCTCAGTTCCTGCCAGCGTCAACTAGAGGGCACCACATCGACAGAAAAGAGGTGAAACCACATCACTGCTCACAACGAGACTATTTGTTGTTTATCATTAGCCAACAAGCAAACATCGTACTACTTTGAAGTTGTGAGGAAGAATAGACAGTTCACTAAGCATGTGTGTAAGTATACATGTGTGTATTGTATGCCGTAGGCTACATATACATGTGCAGGTTATCTTAAACAAGCTGGGGAAGCATACAGAGCACTTATCCCACAGTCTGATACTCTCCATTTAAATAACTCAATGAAACAGAAAGATAAAGTCATCTGAAGGTAATTAGAAATCCCTATTTGTGTGTGTGTGTGTGTGTGTGTGTGTGTGTGTGTGTGTGTGTGTGTGTGTGAGAGAGAGAGATTTTCATGGTGTTTTATTCATGGTATGAGACAGCCTAGGCCTTGCTCTGCTGTTATCTGGTGGCCTCCTAGTCCTCCACCACCACAATGGCTCCTGCTACCACATTCATCAACTTGACACCACACACACACACACACACACACACACACACACGCACTTTCTCCCTCTCACTCCACACTATCCCATCCCCTGTTCCCTCGTTCCCCCTCCATATGTCTTTCCACTCCACATTTCTCCAGCTGCATTTCTTCACCTTATTACTCTCCGTGAGGGAGAGAGGGAGAGTGAATGATTCTTCTAACTCATCTCCCACTCTTTGTGACACATCATTTGTCGTTGTGATTAGAGCCCATAACAGTGCCTCTGGAGTGTGTGCAAGGCTGATGCTGATGGTGTGTGTGTGTGTGTAAGTGTGTAAGTGTTTGGCTGCAGGAGGAAGCTGGCTGTCATTAAGTTGGACTTGTGGTTGGCTTGTCGTCTGCGCTGCTGACAATCTGCTGAGCGCTGACGAGCAAGAAAGACGATTGTGTATGAGTTCATGAGGCGTTTTACCTGCCACATACGAGGGCGGCTGTAGCTCGGTGGGTTGAACGGGTCAAATTTCATGTATTTACCCCGTTCTATTGCATTTACTTCACAACAAGTCGTTGCCAGTCAATCTCAGCCATTTATCCGTTTTTTCCATACTAACTGACGACCCACGTGATACCATCGTTATTTTGCTGTTGGCTCACAAGCCTTGTTAGAAGTGGGAACCAAACGTCAGATATCTTCCACAGAGATAAACAAAACATTCATCTTGGACCCGCCAACATTTTTAAAATGATTTATTCACAATCATAATTTTTTTTTTTTAGGAAAACTCAGCAATGTCACTTCTGTACTGTAAATTTATCAAGCTTTTTAGCCACGCTAGCGACAGTCGGTTCATCACTTCATCACTTCATCACTGGTCTAGACTAAGATATCTCAACAACTAGCCTCTAGGATGGATCGCCATGAAATCTGGTACATTCATATTTCTCGTAGGATGACGCCCTTTGACTTTGGTGATCCTCTGACATTTTCTCTAGCGCCACCATTTAACCACTTTTTTTTGGTTCTCTTTATTATTTTAATTTACATATTCTCCTTACTTCTCTCTCTTGACATACTACTAATTCTTATTTTGGAAAGTAATCATTTTAGCAATTTATCAAGTACAAATACCAAATACTTGCTAGTTTTAGTCTCTCAAATGTGAAGCGCGTTTAAAGCCAGCATTGGTAATGTTGAGAAACTAGCAAGAGTACGTTTGATTTTTATAAACTATCCAACCGAAAAACTCAGCCCAATGTTGCCAACTCGTTTCCAATGAAAGTTGCTAGCAGCACTAGCTCCTAGCCGCTAAATCTAGCAAGAAAGTTGCCAAGTCGGCAACACTGACAGTCTGTCCCGTCAGGCCTCCTTTCAAAGACACTCCCCCAAAATTATCATTATGAACATAAACAATAAACATGTATATTGTTAGTACTCACAGCTGTCAAGCTAGCAGCTTGTGGAAGACTTCGGTGAAGTGCAATGGGTGCATGAGCAGAGTGCACGCAGGTAGACAGGCAGGTAGCCCCATACTTACCAACCCTCACCATTTCCCCAGGAGACTCACGTTTTTCATTACCCTCTCCCGGTTTCCTCTTTGGGCCACAATTCTCCTGTTTTTCTCCCGATTTTCACACTTTGTTTCCTTTTCGCTATCACAACCTGTTTCTGGCACTGTACAGAGCGTACAAGCCTTACTGTTTCCACACGGACGATAATACAGCTACACCAAATGTCGTTTCCCAGCGGAAGAGAGCTGTTCGCGACACAACGGTTTGAGCTGCGCTCGCTGCCCAAAGTTGGGCTTTGCTTGACGCAGCAAAAAGCCGTCGTGACGCGACACAAGCCATTGGAAATAACGTGTTTTAAAGCGCAGTGGTGTCGTTGTCGAGTTGTGTCTGAAAGGACCTTCAGTGGGTGAGAGACGGAGAGAGAAATGGAGAGTACGTCAGTTTACGCCAGAGGGCCGAATTATTTGTTTTCTTTTCCCTAGACTTAAAAGTCAAATTAAAAGTAGGCCTATTTAACACTAAAATGCTGTTGCATGGTACTTACTGTATTATTTTGTTATTTTTATTCTTTAAAAGTCACCAGAATGCTGGAAACAAAGTCTCTGAAACTTGAAATTTTTCCAGTTTGGCGAGAATGGGTAGCCCGTCCAATCCTTTAATTCCTGTTACTGTCCTGAGACAGCCACAGTTACCAGATTTGTTTCTTTTTTTGTCAAAGCATATTGATTGCTGTCGGGATGTAATGAGAATTTCAACAATTATAATAAAAAAATTGTTTTGAAGATTACCAACCCTAGCTTTAATTTATGTAATAGATATATAACGATAAATACATATATACAATAAATAAATACATATAATAAAATATGTTTGTGTTTCTGTCTGTTGGAACTGTGGTAATGTGCGATAAGCATTTCATTATTTTTTGTCACTTTATATATAAGAAATGGTTAATTGAAAGGAGCTGTAGATTTAGTGATAAAGAAAATAGTTGTTTAGCCCCGCAGCCGTTCTGGTCTGATTGGATTTGTGTAGAAAACCTGAGCTTCAATCTTCCAGGCTGCCGGTATACTATCAACAGTTGCTCTACTTTTTCCACACCAGTAATGAACACTTCAACATCGCGCTCTCTGGAGATGTTAAGGTGTGTGCTTGGGGGTGGATTGTAGCAAACACCCCCAACTGCAGCCTCCCTCCTCCACCCTCCACCCCTTCACTCCCCATCTTCCTCCTGTCCTGTCCTTCATCCTCCCTCTTCCTCTCGTTTTTCTCTGTCCTAGGTGGTGTCGCTACTGAACATGAGTAATGATGTTGTCATCTCTGTTAGTCTCCATTTATCAATGTCAAATGGGAAGCAGGAGTGTGGTGTGTGTGTGTGTGTGTGTGTGTGTGTGTGTGTGTGTGTGTGTGTGGTGCTGGTGGGTGGGGGGCAGAGAATGGAGGAGAAACGAGGCAGGTAGAGGTAGAGGGGAAAGGAAAGATGTAGCAGGAATGTGAGGAGAAGAGGTAGAGGAAGGTTGCCGTGATGAAGAGGAGAGATGAAGAAAAGGGGCGTGGCTGACAGAGGATGAGGAGGAGTGAGTTTGAAAGGGGCGGAAAAGATGAATTACAACAAAAAGGTTCTGGCCCTGCGTGTGGTCTGTCTGTCTGTCTGTCTGTCTGTCTGTCTGTCTGTCTGACTGCTGACACCAACGGGGAGCCCGTGATTCATCGTCGCTATTACTGCCAGACAGAATTAAGGCTCTGCTCTTTAGCATATGCAAGTCTAATTATGCAAATCAGGTCTGTTAGACAAAACATTACTACAGCAGTTAGTCAGTCTGGTTTTAGGCGCTACATGAATGTGTGTGCATTTGTCTCCGTCAGTGTTGCAACCCTGAAATGAAATGAAATGAGTTGCTTGTCAAGCTAACCGGGTAATATTGATGTCGCTGTGTATTCGCAGACGACGTGTGGTGGTGTATGGAGCCCAGAAATGGACAATAACCACTAACCATTGATAACATACATTGAAACTTACTCTTTTTTTTTTTTTTTTTACTTGTCTTCCCTATTTTCCCCATTCAGCATTTCCTTTTCATCACCATGTTTTCAATATTACCGGTACATACCAGTACTTTGCAAAAAGTCAAGGCCGCGCCCCCTTTTAGGGGATAGAAAACTGATCTCATAGACTTCAATGCAATTTGACGCATTTTTGAATTGTAATTTTGACAAGTTTGTATGCGTTCATCTCTTGTTATACAAACGTATGTTTTAAACACATGTCTAATAATTACTTTGTGTACTTTGCCTGAACCTGAGCGTTCGCGATACCTTAATAAATGAAGGTTAATCGCCGCTATGCCTCTTCAGTCTTCCCCCGTCCAATACAGTGGCTGGATATTGCTTATCCAGACATCTCCACATATTTGATTGAGTCACTTTAGGCTACTGTTTTATTTAGCGATTTACCACACTGACAGTGATTATTCACGTATCGCATGTGCCTCAAATCTCAGTGTGAAGGCCCCGGTTAACCCGCTACACAACAGCTTTTTGACATTTTCCATTTCCTCTCCTCTGACGGTGAGTTTCTTTCCCCCAAAAGGGAGCGCAGCCTCGGCGATGACGCAATGCTGGTCTGGTCTATAACTTGGAGCTTTTTTAGGACATAGCAGGGGAACAAATCAGAGATCAGCGTTTTTGGATTTATTGTTGGTGCAACCAACTACACAACACAACTCTTCAGCATAGCGTTATTAAGAATTACTACCGGTTTGTTTAAAGTAGAAGTTTGGAGACATGTTTCAACTTCTTCTGTTTACTCTGTTACCGTCTATGAAGGACACGGGATTGTTTTCCCCCAAAAGGGGGCGTGGTCATGCGAGCCTACTCTGGATGACGTACAGTATTGCCAATCCGACGACAAGCCGGTAATAGTATTAACGCTATGCTGAAGAGTTGCTGTGTAGTTGGTTGCGCCAACAATAAATCCAAAAACGCTGATCTCTGATTTGTTCTCCTGCCATGTTCTAAAAAAAGATATAATAGAGGGGCTTTATGTTTCCAAGTTATAGACCAGACCAGCATGGCGTCATCGCTGAGACTACGTTCCCTTTTGGGGGAAAGAAACTCGCTCAAAGGAGAGAAAATGCCAAAAAGCTGTTGTGTAGCGGGTTAACCAAGGCTTTCACACTGATATTTGAGGCACATACGATACGTGAATATTCACTGTCAGTGTGGTAAATGGCTAAATGATGCTGGTGACAGTGACTAGCATGGCTATGTAGAGATTTCTGGATAAGCAATATCCGGCCACTGTGTTGGACGGGGGAAGACTGAAGAGACATGGCTGCTATTAACTTTCATTTATTTTAGGTATCGCGAACACTCAGGTTCAGGCAAGATCGCAAATTAATTATTAGACATGTGTATAAAACTAATGTTTGTTTAACAAGAGATGAATGCATAAGAACTTGTCAAAATTACAATCCAAACATGTGTCAAATTGTATTGAAGTCTATGAGATCTTCGGTTTTCTATCCCCCAAAAGGGGGCGTGGCCTTGACTTTTTGTGAAGTCCCCATATGTGCCGGTCTGATGTATACTGTGCTATACTGCTATATTGCATCACTGTCTAATCTCTTTAATGGTAGTTGAAGCATTTTAGCCAACACTTTCAAGTGCTCGTCTCGTCTTCATCAAGGACCATAATGGAAATAAATATTGGACTTTACTGTGTCATCCTTGACATAATGGTAGATGTGTGTGATTTAATGGACTTTATTATAATGTAAACTAAACTCAAAGCTTTCAAGTAGTGTTAGCTGGCTAACTTTGATTGCGTTTGCTTGCTAAATGTTTTCATACATATTTTCAATGTATTCTATTTTTGACTTGTCTGATAACCTTTTACCACATTTTCTCTGTTCTGGGGCTCCACAGTTGTGGTCTAATGACGGCACTAATGAACCCAATGGACAATAGAAACTTTCATTTAATATGATCAGCGAGAACATTCTCTCTTTATTGTATCTTTTTGAAAAACAAACAAAAAAAAAAAGTCTTTTGTAATTCTCTTTTGTTAACATTTCAGAATTCTGTACAGGATAAAAAGAAATAAGCACTGCTTAAGAACAGAGTCAAATCTCAAACTAGAAAAAAAAAAAATGAAAAAAGAGAGGAGGTTTACAATACAAATTAGTAGTAAGACATTGTCTGAAGTGCAATGGCATAGCTCAGATGGGTTAAACGTGAAACCAAAAAACTTCAAAATAAAAATACTTCTCTATTTTCCAACAAACAGTAAATTCTTTACAGAGTAGAGACTGTATTATCTGATGTATTTAAACCTGTAAAAACATATTTACAAATAGCCATTATCTTTTATATACTTTTTCTCATAATCACATATATGTCAGCACCAGTAAAAAAAAACAAATAAAATAAAACATCAACAACAACAATTTTTGTTAAAATGTTGTCTACAGACTTGGTCCCGGTACATAATGATATTTGGAGGAAGCTTCCTTTCTCTTCCTGAAGGGATTTCAAACCATATCATGAACCCTTAACTTTGAAGAAGACAAAAAGGTCACAAAGTCTGTGACCTTAACACTGACCCAGAAGTGTTTCTCTACCTTCCTGCCTCCAGTTCGGAGTGGTAAACCTCAGGTGTTTTCCTACGCACCGCCTCCATTTCACTGGTCTGACACTGACATTGTATTTGAGCCTGCCTGGAGCACTGGAGCGGTATTAAAGTTTTGGAAGCATGAGCAGTGGAGCCATCGGAGCGGTGAGCGCTCCGCTGCATTTCCTGCGTGAGGAAGGCTCAAACAATCCAAGAGTTTATGGAGACACCGACACAGAGTTTTTACTTAGTTCACCATCTCCTCCCCCCCTTGATGAAACCGGGAAACCCTAACCGTTGACCTTCAGACTTCCACACAGTGAGACGGAGGCTCCCCAAACATGACAAAATCAAAGTACAGAACCTCATTCGTGAGTGCTACCGAACGCAGCGACGCTTACAGGACGATGGGCGTTGGGTGGTTAAAGTTTGTATTTAAAGGGTTGGATTATACAACATCAACGACCATGAGAACAAATGTGTTGATGGCGAGGAGTTAGTTTACAGAGAAGAAGGCTTTTTGGTTTGTTGATTACAGCATCATCCTCCAAACGTTCACTCTGATGAGCTAAATACAAAGTAATGCAAGTACAAACACGCTTTCATTCATCTGTTAACCGAGATTACAAAACAGTTAGAGAAGTAAGGTGTTATCTTACCGACGACTACTGTATTAAAACCTATTCGACACATATTTATTACTCAACCATCGGGGCTAAAAGAGTGGACAGCTTTGTTGATGATGAGCGAAAAGGCCCGGAGTAAAGCCTACAGTTTGCTGAAATAAGCTCAGAGAAGGATGAGACACAGACTTCAGTGGAAGCACTGATTGTTTCGATGCTAACTGGCGCTAACCGTCGTCACCCTTTAGGCCCAATCAGCTTTCCGAAGTTCCTCTACCGTCTACGAAACAAACTCAAGGCTTAGCAGTGGTTCATTTTCCTAGTAAAGCGCTGGAAGGGAGACAACTCGTATTTCTTCACAGTAGTGTTACAGTATAGCACAGTTACGTTCTAGTTTGGAGCGAGGGCGTTTTACAGCTGCGGTACGAAAGAGAAGCCACGATGTAAAGCGGGGCCACGGTGATTGACAACCAGCTGTGTCACAATGGAAGGGAAGGCTGTGCTGCGACGGGAGGACAAACAGATTTTTCAAAAGACAACACAAACTAAAAGAAGGCTAACTTTTTTTTCTTTTTCTTTTTTAAAACTTTTTAAATCGACAAAAGACACAACCAGCATCATTGTTAGAGATTAAACACGGCAACAAACAAAATGTGGGTGGGCTTTCAATGAGCTCTTTTTTTGTTTTTTCCCTTAAAAAGAAGAAGTCACTTGTGGTGCTTGAATACATTCAGTGCCCAGCGATCGTTTGTGTCAGCCTGATGCATGTGATGTGTTTTGTGTCACGCAGGCAGAGGGTTTAATGTAATATTAGCTCCGTTAGCTGCCTCTCACACGTCCGCTCATCCTCCCAGGCTGATGCTTGTTTGTCTGTTTGTATATGATGTGTGTGTGCATGAGCTTTTGAGTCCAAGTGCTTGCTTTAGCTGCCTATTCTCTCCCTCTTTCTCTGCTTTTCACTCTCTTTGTCTTCCTCGGCATCCGTCATCTACAGCCACGCACAGGAAATGAAACCCCCCCCCAAAAAATAAAAAAAAACGCCACCTGGGTCGGTTGCCTAGCAAAACCACTAGAGGGCAGAGTGCGCTTGTGTGGCACAATAGAGGAACATCATTTGTTCTGTTGTGATGTTCGGGATTTAAACAGAGAAAGGAGTGTCGAGAGGTCTCTGGAGAGAGGGTGGGAAAGACGGGAGGAGAGAGAGGGAAGGAGGATGAGAGGGAGAGAGAGATCAAGTGAAGAGAACAAAGTGAGAGAGTGCCAAGGCGACAGATTTGTGTGTGCGCGTGCGCGCGTGTGTGTGTGTGTGCGGGGGGCACAAATCTAAGAGAGGAAATGGGAGCGCTGAGAGTGCTTTCTACTCCCTTCAGCTCCTCACATAGTTGAGAGATCTGAAGCACTGAGCTGGGTGGCACAAACACACAAACACAAATAAATTGCTGTCTTGAGAACAAGTCTTCCTTCCCCTTCATCAGTCTGCGGTGTTCAATCAGCCCCTGCTGAAGCTCGGGCTCAAAGCGCTGCTGTGTAAACGGGGCTCGCTTTCAAACACTGGAACATGAGAAAAAATTCATTCGGTGGAGAAAAAAGGGAAACTAATGAAACACACCTCTTAATCTCAATATTGGTTTTTCATTAATATGCACGAGACATTATGATCGCTCTCTCCATCTCATACGCACACGCATACACGCACGCACACACACGCACACACACAAAACATAGCACAAGAACTCATTTACGTATAACCTTGCCCATGTTTTACAAAACAAAAACATGCCAGTCCACATCATGTCGTCCTTTTTGTTTTACTTTCTCAGGTTTTGTCCTACTTTTAATGTTTAGTTCATCCAGTAAAAACTCATCTCCAGTTTCCCCGTTGGCTATTGGCTCGAGAAAAACTCCTCCATCCAACCGTCGCTCGAGTCCAGCTCCGCCCCTGAGCCATCGCCCAATCCGAAGGCTCCTCCCCCTGAGGGCCCGCCCCCATATCCATAGGATGACATGTCCTGATTGGCTGTCCTCTGGTAGCCCGGAGGCTGACCTCCAACCCCGACTCCCCCTGGTCCGTAGGGTCCACCTCCTCCTCCACCTGACCCTATCCCGGGCCCCCCAGGGCCCTGCCCGAATCCCCCCATCCCAGACATCCCCTGGCCCATTACCCCCTGGTTCATCCCCTGGTTCATGACCATGGGCCGGGGCTGGTTGGTCCTGGGCTGACCGCCCATGTGAGGGCCCATCATTGGGCCGCCCATACCGGCCGCCGGGTTTCCCACTCGGGGGTCCATTCCCTGGCTCATCCCCTGACTCGGACCCTGAAAGTGTTGCTTGGCCATGCGCGGGGGTTGACCCGGCTGCATCCCGTAACCCTGGGCGGAGCTGAACCCAACCATGTCCCCTCCAGCTCCTCCTGTAGTCCTTCCGACTCCTCCCCCCATAGCCTGCAGACTCTGTCCTTGCTGCTGCGGCCAGCCACCCGCTGCCATTCCCCCGCCTCCTCCTCCTGCTCCCAGCATGCTTTGCAGTCTCTGTGCTTGGGCTTTGGGAGGGCCTTTGAGGGGTTGCTGAGTCATGGAGTTCATTAACATCCCCTGTCCTCCATACCCTCCAGCTCCACCACCTCCAGGGCCTCCGGGCATACCTCCGACCCCAGGACCCGCACCTGCCTGCCGGGGCGGCCCTCCGGCGGGGTTGTGCTGCGGTGGAAGACCCATGGAGGCTTGGACACTTTGGCTCTGGTGCTGCTGCTGGTGGATCATTTGGCTCATGGAGGGATTGAGCCCGTACAGGGAACCCTGGTTGGACCCCTGGTTGCCGTAGGGTAAGCCCATGTCGGTTTGGGGTCCCACGGAGCCCCCCTGGCCCTGAACAGAACTCATCTGGACCATCTGCTGCTGGTTCTGCTGCTGCTGCTGTAGGAGACGGGCGGCCCGAATGTTCTGGAGAGCCTGGCTTCTGGATGCCAGATCCTGAGGAGGACCTAGAAGAGAGGAACCAGAGGAGTTAAAACAATGACAATGGAGTTGGGAAAGAATTAAGGCCCAGACACGCCAACCCGACATCAAAGAACTAGCAGCGGCGAAGGCCGACCTTTGAGTCGCCTCATGTCGACTTTGTCTTGGCCAAAAAGTTGTACTCTAACATACCGCAAAGACTACAGCCGATGGCCAACTACCATGTATTTGCCGACCATTTTCACACTCTCCATCACCACTTAGCTTCATTCCAGATGGCCATGTCGTTTTGAAAATATCCGTGTGTTGGAATGGTCAGATGAGATGAAGACGAAAATTAGAAGTAACTTCTGTGTGTTCCCTCTTGACTTTACTCTCGTTGGCTTGCTTTCCTCACGTCCGTTTCTCTTCTCGTGGACTGATTTGTTTGAGCTGAACAGCCAATCAGAGCGATTTCTCTCATGATTCAACATGATGAATCGGCGGAAAAAACTCAGACACGGGCAGACTAAAGACAACGCTGTGGGACACACCGCAAAAACTAGGCCGAAAGATGCTCATCGACGGCCCTAAACTGTTGACCGTCGGCTTGGTGTGTCAGGGCCTTTAGAGAAGTTTATGTTCTTAAATTTCCCTTGGTCAATAAAGTTACTATCTATCTATCTATCTATCTATCTATCTATCTATCTATCTATCTATCTATCTATCTATCTATCTATCTATCTATCTATCTATCTATCTATCTATCTATCTTATGGAGACAGAAATCACAAAGGAGCTGGACTATCGTAAAACAGCTTTGGAGTCTGTATACTAGATCCATTTAAATCACCAAATGGCGCGTAAGACCAATCTAATAAGTCAGTGCGGGAGCAAAGATTTATGTCCCGTGACAACCTGTTTTTCTCTGGAAATGAATGCTTCCCTCCTAATTTAGTTCTAATCATAACCACGCTAAAATAAAACTTAACACACTAATGCGCTAGCACCTCACTTCCCCACTTCTTCCTATCAGAGCTTCGGTAGTGGCAGAGCTGAGGAGGTCTGCTAGCGTGGAAATGGCTCTAAATCCTCTAATAAACCCACTTCTGACATCATTCCACTAATCCCTCACCTCACAGCTTGGACTGTAACTGTAACAGAGGAGTCAGAACGAAGAGGATCACACACTCCAGACTCGTAAGTAAGCAGGGATTGAGCAGAGTTGGGGGTAATGTAACACGACACAACAGCCACATCTATTCCACGTAGCACTTCATGTAAATATAAATAAGTATAGAGAGTAGGATTATGTTCTGATTGCAGGCAGCACAATCATCGCTTTCAAATCAGTGACACGCTGCAGGATAGCTGAACTAACAGATGTATTTCTAGGCCAGAGTTTCATGCTGAAGCCCCCTCTTCCTCTCCATATTATCTCCTAGACTTGCAGACAGACTCTCTGATGGCTATAAATGGCTTTCGACTTGACTCTCCTCCTCCCTCTCTATATTTTTCTTCATCTCTCCATCATCCTCTCACCCACTCATCTCCTTCTCTCTCTTTCTTTCTCTTCCCAACCTCTCCTTCTACCTACCAGACCATCTACCTATTCCTCTTGTTGCCAGCCTCCTCCTTCTCTCCCCCTCTCCCACTTCCCTCCTCTCATCCATCTCTCTGACTTCACCGGAACTCTGGGGGATCCAGGACAGACAAGTTGCCGTGGTAACAGGCAGAGCAGGAATATTCTATTTTTTTTTTCTTTTTCGGAGAGAGCGAGTGAGAGAGAGAGAGGAAGAGGCTGAAGAGCATCTGAGCGCCAACTGATGTGTCTGACAGACAGACAGAGAGGACGAGGTTTGGTTTCAGGGTGATGCTCAGTCAGCGCTGCTGTTTGCATACATGTTTTAAGTGTTTGTGTGTCTATCTGTCTCTGAATATGTCAGAGAGTGAACTGTAAAATCTGTTAAACGTCTAAATGTCTTGGCTCTCTACCATGTATGCCATACTTGTTGCAGACCAAGTGTGCATGTGCGATTGTGAGCCTTTTTTTTGTGTAACCCATCAGGATGCTCTGTAAAGAACTGGAAAATGATTTACCAAAAATCCATTTACTAATGCGGCCATCAATAAAATGCTCAAGAATTTAGGTCAGGTCTGGCCTCATTTATTAGAAAATCTATCGGGGTGCTGCCATTCTTAAGTTTTTGCACAACTTGTGTGCAATGTTGCCCAGATGAAATGGATACATGTGTTTGTGTGTCTCACCGTGGTACTGATTGACTTGGGGGTATGGATTCCTCTGGCCTTGGCCCATCTGTCTGGGGAGATGCTGCTGCTGTTGGAGCTACACACACACACACACACACACACACACACACACACACACACACACACACACACACACACACACACACACACACACACACACACACACACACAGACATAATTGTTAAGAGTGCAGGTTCAGATCATTCATACAAATGTTTGGCACAGTAGAGACAGATGTTTGGTACAGTAGAGACAGATGTTTGGTACAGTAGAGACGGATGTTTGGTACAGTAGAGACAGATGTTTGGTACAGTCGAGAGAGATGTTTGGTACAGTAGAGACAGATGTTTGGTACAGTAGAGACAGATGTTTGGTACAGCCGAGAGAGATGTTTGGTACAGCAGAGACGGATGTTTGGTAGAGTAGAGACAGATGTTTGGTACAGCCGAGAGAGATGTTTGGTAGAGTAGAGACAGATGTTTGGTACAGCCGAGAGAGATGTTTGGTAGAGTAGAGACAGATGTTTGGTACAGTCGAGAGAGATGTTTGGTACAGTTGAGACAGATGTTTGGTACAGTAGAGACAGATGTTTGGTACAGTTGAGATGGATGTTTGGTACAGTAGAGACAGACGTTTGGTACAGGAGAGACAGATGTTTGGTACAGTAGAGACAGATGTTTGGTACAGTCGAGAGAGATGTTTAGTAAAGGAGAGATGGATGTTTGGTACAGTTGTGATGGATGTTTGGTACAGTAGAGACAGATGTTTGGTACAGTTGAGACAGATGTTTGGTACAGTCAAGAGAGATGTTTAGTAGAGTAGAGACGGATGTTTGGTACAGATGAGACAGATGTTTGATACAGTCAAGAGAGATGTTTAGTAGAGTAGAGACGGATGTTTGGTACAGATGAGACAGATGTTTGATACAGTCAAGAGAGATGTTTAGTAGAGTAGAGACGGATGTTTGGTACAGTTGAGAGGAATGTTCGGTACAGTAGAGACAGACGTTTGACATAGTAGAAGTGACGCAGATGTTTGGTACAGTAGAGGCAGTCAGATTTTTGGTACAGCAGAAGTGAGACAGATGTTTGGTACAGTAGAGGAAGACAGATGTTTGGTATAGCAGAAGTGACACAGATGTGTGCTTCCAGGATTAGATTAGATTACAGTATCTGCAAGATGCTCTCCTACACAAATATTAACCAAACTGATAAATGTTAAAATAATAAACCACAGTCCTGCTGCTCTATCATAGTCATAGCTGTGGTGCAGGTATAGAAAAGTAAATAGTCTGGGTCCTTGCGGCATAAATGAAGCTACTGAATATGTGCCTGGAAAGCAGAAGGTGTTCCTCATTTAAATAGAGGTACGATATCCATTAACATACACTAAACCCCAGCAGGATGTGATTCCTTTCAGACACCTATATTTGTGTGTCTGTGTATGTTTTTGCAGATCCAATTAAAACCAACATAGTGGGTGGTGACTTAAGAGTTCAGAACTCTTTAACACTTGATTCCCTCACAGAGAGAGAAATAAAAAGAAAACACCACATTATCACAGCAGGCGGCATGTGGCAACAACACACACATTCACATGCACACACACACACACACACGCACACACAATGCAGAGATGAAAAGGAAGCAGTGAAGAGGGGGCTGGTTGAGGGTAATTATACATGCAACCAGACAACAGTAAGGAAGAGGAGGGGATGAGCTGCTCTTGTTAAAGCTGCAGACGCAGACACGTATACAGGAGTGCATGAACAAACAAAATTAGAATTTAATGCATGACAGATGAATCACACAGGCCTATCCGTTTTGTTTCATCACCGCACCGCCACACTAACATTATGCTACGAGCACACTGATTTGAAAACACTCACCTGCTCGGCCAGTAGTTGCTGCTGCTGCTGTTGTCTCTGCTCTCTGAAGAGCTGCTGTTTCTGCTGCTCTATCAATTGCATCTGCACCCTCTTCTCCTGCTCCATCGCCATCATCTGCTTCATCATGGCCGCCTGCTGCTGGTTGCCCACGTAGCCCGGAGGTGGTCCTGACCCCTGGTTGGGCCCCACCCCTGAGGCCACGCCCCCAGCAGGGTGAGGAGGCGGGATGGCGCCCGGTGGTCGTGACATTCCCACCACACCTTGTTCCTGTACAGACAGAGAGGGGGAGGCAACTTGTCAAATGGACTGTTGAGAAATCACGCAAGCAAGCAAGTGAAAGGAATATTTTAACATATAGGACATATGCTTATTCTGCTCCACTCAACCAAATAACGTATATACATACATACAGTATGTACATTGCAACATCAGCGCCCGGCAGCAATGCTACGCTTCTGCCATTTTGGACTGTAAAGTGCCGTACGCAAGTAAAACTAAATCATTTCTATTTTATTGTCATATTCCACCAAAATGGCCTGTGTTGAACAATAAAACATTCTGAATATAATAAGCGTTCTCAGTCCAAAATGGTGGCAGCAACTGTTGTCAAAAGAAAACTGGACTGTCATCTTTTTGCTTCTATACTCTTTGACTCAACTGGCCATTGACGTATCCTATCGTTGAATGCACCTGATTGGTCCCTGGTTTTCTGCTTGCCGTTTCAAACAGGAAACAACATGGCGGCCTGCTCATAAACTTTCTGTTATTCCATCTAAACAATCCACCAAAATCTACTTCTGAAAAAACTTTAAGTAAGAAATCTGAACGAAAGACTGCTGAATCTCATTTCATTTTAGAACTACATCGCCTACTTTCACAGCTTGGTCCAAGTTTCGTGAGCCAGATGCATTGCGCTGGTCAGGCTCATTTGCATAAAGGACTGTTCCCACCTTTTCATTTTGAAAGAGCAACGGCCAATGAGGAAACTCCACCACTCGGCTGACCAATCAGTCAGTCACTCAGTGACAGACTTTTGCGTTTGTAGGGCTGGCCCTCTGCGGTCCAGACAATAAGGCTATACCCATCAGCTGGTTAGCTTATCTTAGCATAGTGATTAGAAACAGGAGGAAACAGCTATCCAAGCTCTGTCCAAAGGTAACAAAATCCACCTACTTGCACCTCTAAAGGTCACTAATTAACACGTCACATCATGTTATATCTACAGCTTCCTGGAGTCTTCGCTGATGGCCTGGAAACTGCTCCCAGTTGAGAAGTAGTCTGGTACATAACCCCCCCCGCCCCTCCCATAAAATGGTTAATTGTCATTTTCACACTTTGGTTTAGAGAGATTGGGATTAAGGATTGAACAAATGAGATCTAACACATTTAGGCCATTTGTGTTATCTTCAGACGGAGCCAGGTTAGCCCTTTTCCTTCTGTTTCCAATCACTGTGCTAAGCTAAGCTACGTGGCTGCTAGCAATAGCTTCATATTTACCTTACAGATATAACAGTGGTATTGGTGTTCTCATTTAACTTTCAGCAAGAAAGCAAATAAGTGTATTTGCCAAAAATGTTGAACTATTGCTCTATAGTCTATTTGAATGTTTGTACAGCTAAAAGGTAAAACCAATTAAACCACTGGTACTGCTCTTTAGCACAAGTCAATGTCGCACAATTACATCAGGTACAGAAAGTATGCATATTCAGTACACTCCCAACGTTGTCGCCATCTACAGTGACACCTTTGCACAGTCTGTTTTAGCCATCAAACTGTAGTCCGCCATTATGTTGTATGATAGCTCACAATCCAGCTGTGTGTGTGTGAATGAGAGTGAAATACAAGATAAAGGCAGAACTGCCTCAAGATTCAGCTCGCTGGGCCACCCTGAGTCCTCCCAATGGGGCATCGGTTGGTCCTCGCTGCATACATTATCTCCTCATTAGCATATAAAGAGCACTTCCTCCTCCACTCAGCCGTATGCTAATCTCTAATAGGATGAAATGGCCTGCTCTGGCCAATGGGAGGGGAGCGTTTATGAATCTATTAAAGGTTAGACCGCTGAACGCGAGCGGACATCGTTTGGGCCCGTCGGCAGTAAGAGAGGGGAAAGGCCTGAGAGGAGAACGATTCAGGCCAGTAAAGAGTGTTTGCACACATAAAAATGCAACAACACACAGCCACCCACAGACACACACAGTGTACAACAAATCACATTTAACTGCGGGGCAAGAATGAAACAGCAAAGGCAGGATTACAGCAGCGCCGTAGCATTGGCAAGAGTCTGTAGCACATCACTATACTCAATATGTTTTGAAAGAGCCAAAGCCTCATAATCCGCATTGAGGCTCCGCTTTTCTTAGAAAGGAGTTAGGTGGAGATAAACCTCATATATTAGAGCACAAAAAAAACCCTGTGGAGCAAACAGAATCGGCTGCTTAAGACTGGCTCACCAGACAGCCAGACCAGACTGATCGATGTTCAGAGCTACGTGTCTCATCTCCGGTTGGCATGTTCCTGCCGGATGGCAGCAGGGCAGTAAGAGAGGAGCAGAGAGGGGGAAAGAGGAGGCGTAGTGTCAGAAAATGACCAACGGGTGGCAGTGGTGATCTTTAAGCACGGATGTGTGTGTGTATGTGTGTTTGAGTCTCACTGGCCTCCTCTCAGCAGATGGCTCAATCATGACGGTTCTGATCTACGATCTCTCCCTCTCCCCCACTCACTCTGCCTCTTTTTCTTCCCTTCTCTCTAAACACCCCGCCATCATCTCCTTTCTCCACTCTTCCTCCGGTTCTCTCTCTTTCTCTCCGTAGACAGGGGGCCCTGAGTCATGTCCGCACAATTGCCAGGGAACGAAGGAACGGAAGAGAGATGGATTTCAAAGGAAGGAGGAGAGGAAAAGTCTCAGAGAATTAAAGATTTTGGTGGAGGTGGTGTGTATGTGTGAAGCAGGGGAGAAGTGGCAGTAGCAGCACATTAGCAGTTAGATGAAGAAATGACAGAAAGTATGTTTACGCTGTTAATTAAAGACATGCTAAATGAGAGAGGCACATGAGGGAAAAGATGAATTAGCAGTAGTATTTCAATGTTAATAGTACCTCGCTGATGCTTTGTTAATATACACTGAATTGATTGTCATGCCAATAAAGCTTATTGAATAGATCCTCAAATTAATTGAAGGAAAGAGAAGAACGTGTGAGGAAAGAGGGAAGGCATGATGAGGAAAAGGAGAGGAGATCCGATCTTTTTTTTGGGAAGGAAACGAGGAGGTGACGAGCCAAAAGAGGAGGAGTAAAAGGTGGGATAGAGGGGAGGAGAGCAGGTACCCTGGCAACAGTTGCTGCGGCGAGGAGCAGATGGCGCTCGGAGGAGCGGTTATGGCCGCCGCGCCTGGTCACCCTCCACAAACACATTCATCCTACAGTTTTACTTTCAACCTCTTCTTTCTCTGTTTATCAGCACATCTTCCATTCTCGCTGTCTTCTCTGTTCCTAAAGAGAACATCCACAGTCTGTCTGTCTCTTGTAGCCCCGTCGATCCAACTCTCTCTGTCTTTGCCTCTGTTTTCTCCGTCCAAACTCCCCCAGACGCTTCGTTCTGGCATCTTGGACCGGCTCGAGTCAGTCCCCGAACTCTGTCCTCTTCAGCAGAAATGGGTCAGCGGCTAATGAGACTCAGTGGTTAGCTCCTAACTACAGGACGGATAGTTTGAAACTGCGACAGCTACTATAAGTTGCAAATAGACAGCCCAGTTGCACAGCAGTTCGTGAAATAGTCATGATATTCATTGATCTGTGTCCATAGACACAATTTTCAGATTTTGTTTTTGTGAAGGTCAGCACGAAATGAATTCGTATGTAAACCATGGAATTGTGAACCGGGAAGTATAAAGAGCGGCGAACGCCACGTAGGGGAGGATCAACATCGGACTTTCGCCCAGGAGACCGCTGTTCGTGTTCCGTGTGAAACTACAAGTCGATTTATTTGTCTATCGGCACTTCCGGAGGTATTTTAAGTCAAACCACAATCTTTTCCTAAAGCTAACTAAATAGTTTTCGTCACATAACTTCCGTACTTAAGATATGCCACTTCCGATGTTATTTCAGCCCAAACCGCAATATTTTCCTAAACCTAACTAAGTAGTTAGTTGCCTTAGCCTAACCAAGTCGATCTTTTCCTAAACCTTACCTTTATTCTGAAAAGACTAGAGTGTAAATTGACGAGTGCGTCACGTGTTGCTGGACATTTGTAGGAAAATGCACAAAAAATAGGTTGTTGAAAGTCGTGCTTAGCGTCATGAAAAAAAATGGAAATTTGTGTCAATTTACACAAAATAAAATTGTGAGACTGTGTTGGGTAAGATCAGTTTGTAGTAGGAAGGACCAGAGCGGATGAAATGAAAGGAGAGGTGAATGTATCACAGGTTGTTCCGGAGGATGTGTGTGTTTGTTTGTGTGTGTGTGTGTGTGTGTGTCTGTGTGTGCATGTGTGTGTGGTGGAGGCTGTCAGCGTTATTGAGTTAGGAAGCATGGAGAGCCCAGGTGATTACATTACACGTGAAGTGAGCGGAAATGTGTGTGTGCATGTGTGTAAGTGAGAGAGTGTGGGGGGGGGAGGGAGAGAGGGGTGGATTATCCATTTCATCCCTATGTCTCACGGAGCAGGAATGTGTGTCTACTGTACTCAATGTATGTGTGTGTTTAAAGGTGTATCTGCCATACATCAGAACGTGACATACGGGTACTTCGCAAAAAGCAATTTGTCGTTTGTTTGGATTGTAATTTTGACATGTTCTTATGCATTCATCTTTTGTCATATGGAAGTTTTTAATTGGACTTTATTAGTTGTAATCCACAGAAGACAATCCACAAATGTGTACCATGATTTCCAAATATTTCACGATCCACAAACATGTATTTTTGAATTTGTGTTGTGTAATGTCACATCCACAAAAATAAAGGGCGATTTGCAAATAGGTATAACTTACTCTGTTGAATAAACATGTTTTATATACATGTCTGATAATTATTTTGCAATCTTGCCTGAACCTGAGCGTTCGTGATACCTTAATAAATTAAGGTTGATCGCCATCATGGCCCTTCAGTCTTCCCCCGTCCAACACAGTGGTCAGATATTGCTTATCCAGACATCTCTACATATTCGATTGAATCACGTCAGGCTAAGTGTTGTCAGTAAATAACCAACGTGTTAATAGTCAACTGTTTGATCTATAGGCTGAGATTTAGTTGGAGACGACAGTCTGATGCTGCTATAACATTAATGTATGACTATATTACTGCAGCAGCCTCACACTCAAGCTAACCTCAAGCATTTACCACACTGACAGTGAATATTCACGTATCGTATGTGCCTCAGATCTCAGTGTGAAAGCCTGGGTTAACCCGCTACACAACAGCTTTTTGTCATTTTCTCTCCGGTGACAGCTAGCTTCTTTCCCCCAAAAGGGAGCGCAGTCTCGGCGATGACGCCATGCTGGTCTGGTCTATAACTTGGAGACATAAAGCCCCTGTAGTATATCTTTTTTAGGACATGGCAGGAGAACAAATCAGAGATCAGCGTTTTTGGATTTATTGTTGGTGCAACCAACTACACAACACAACTCTTCAGTATAGCGTTATTAAGAATTACTACCGGTTTGTTTAAAGTAGAAGTTTGGAGACATGTTTCAACTTCTTCTGGTTACTCTGTTACCGTCTATGAAGGACACAGGATTGCTTTCCCCCCAAAAGGGGGTGTGGTCATGAGAGCCTACTCTGGATGACGTATTGCCGGTCTGATGTACGCACACTACGATCATACACTCTCCAGTCGGGATTAAATCACCTCATCCCATGGTGACCGCACAGTGCTGAGATTAAAGGCTGCACTTGCTACTATGAAACAACACACACACACACTGCTGTGCACCCTCATGCACACACACACACACACATACACAGTACATGCAACCACATTCAAAAACCAAAGACAAACACAGATGGACAGACTACTACAGCGCTACACGATGCCTTACAGTTCATGCATAAAGGCATTTGATGAAACACAATTGCACATCATGCGTAAACACACACACACACACACACACACACAGCCACACACACACACACACACAGCCTATAAGAGCAGCGGCGCCTGGCAGCAGAGTGCTGGGTGTCTGTGTGCTCTCCAGAGTGGCTCACATCTGTCACCCACTTGTGTAAGAGAAGGAAGGGAGGGAGTGTGAAGAGCAGAGAGGAAACAGAGAGTGAGGGCTGGATAGATGAGGAGATGCTTCATTAGACTCTTACGCAGACCACAACTGCAATCAGACTGAGAACGTGAACAGGAAGTACATCTGCCTGATGTTGCAGCAGCTGATGGTGTGTGTGGTACAGATGTGTGGAGTGAGTTAAAGCTTGAAGGTCACAGAGTCACATCTCTTTCACAGCCAGCGCTCATCAATGTCTGAATGTCCTTGAGCTCCACACTGGTTGACCTTGCACCCCGACCCCTCTGGTAACGTCTGCAGAAATATGCAAATCAAAAATCTGTAAGAGACGCCGGCGATAATCGGACCGGACGCCTCACAGAAGGTGTCTGCAGGAGTGGAGTTTTTGCATTCACATCCAGCCTAAATCAATGGATGTGTAGATAGCAAGTATTGATGTATGTAGGATGACTAGAAAGACAAATATAAAGGCTGTCATAGTTATTTTTGCCAATGCATGCATGTGCAGTATACAGTACTGGATTTATTGTAGATGATATAATACACAATCTACAGCAGTGGTTCCCAACCTATTTTCCTTGCAGCCTCCCCTACTTCTATCTAAGAAAAGCTGAGCCCCCCCAATGACGTCACCCTAAAAGAAACATTACAAGTCCTCGAACAAAATCCTAAATTTGAATAAAGTGATTCAGTGTATTAAATGAGTTAGTCATTTTTTATTAAAGCAACTTTCTTTAATGAATAGAACTCGTCAGTTTCGTCAACCTAAATAAAGTGATGACGTCTTGATGGATTCCCAAGCAAATGCAGATACACAATATGATCATTTACTTTTGTAACAATTTAATTAATTTACTATAATAGTGTTAGAGCCAAAATAGATTTTTTGTTATTGTGGTTAAAAAAAGGTGCTGCTAGACTGCCCTGTTAATACAGGTGGGTCTCCATTTGTGTGTGTCAAGCGGGAGGGAAAGTACGTTTTTGACTGCAGTGAAAATGTTGTTATTGAAAGGCTAAACGCCAACAAATAAGGCTTGAAGCTGAATATTTTATTAGATTTTAAATAGTTTTATACCCGGTCTTTTGTATGAATTATCCAGTAAGTATGTTATTATGATTTTAGTTGTACATGAGCAAATCTAATTTTGACAACCTCAGAGCAGACAAAGCCTGGCGCAATCCCTGAGATCTTTGGAGCCCCCCCTGAGAGGAACCACAACACATAGTTTAAAAAAAATGGTCTTTTATGACATCGATGAAAATGGCCATGACCTTACAAATTACATTGTATGCTCATTTAAAAAACATACAATATCTACATTTCAAAGTATTTATGATTTCTAATGGATTTGTAGAGGTAAGCGTCCCACACATGATCGGCGGTAAAATCGCTCTGCTCTGGCTGTGCCATTGTTTTCCTATGGGGTGAGCGGTGCCGCCCGACAAAGTGGAAGTGCTACCCTTGGCGCCCGCTGCGCTTGAAATCATTTCATTATGAAATCATTGTAATGATATCATATGTTGTAAAATTGACTAATAGCCAAATCCAGAGTTATTTTTCTTGGCATAATGAACGTGCATCAGACCCACGGGACTACACCGCCCTGCACGCTCATATGACATATCCAGTTCCTGCTAGCTGTAATAATAGATATATTGGTTGTAATTCACCACTTTTATTATCTTATAATACACTGTATGCTGTCAGCCTGTACTGTGGTGGATGTATTAACGTCTCTGTTCCCAAACAACCAGCTATCGGCCAGTAGCTAGTAGTGCTAGTAGCATGAAATAATCTGAATTTAATGTAGTCGTAGGCTATTTACTAACACGCAGGCCAAAAGCACAGGACACAACCTCTTATACATCCATGGTCTGTGGTCTATTGTACATCTATTTTGGAGGTCCGTGACATGAAAAACTTTGAGATCTGTGTGCTGGATTTTTCTAACTTCTATTTATGTCCATCGCTAACTTTATGCTCTTCTGGGAAGTGGCGGAGCAAAATAGTTTAATAAACAAGTAAGTAAGTAGGCTAAGTAAATAGTTAGAATAGTATGCATATTTATAAAATGTTATTGTTAACACAGGCCATTTCAGTAGAGACATTAAATATATGCCAATAGAGTAGAAATAATTTTGTTTCACTAATGCACGGCGCTTTGTAGGTGGATGTTTTACTGGCGTCCGGTTGTCGCTTTCAGTCCAGAATGGCGAAAGTGTAGCTCTGCTGCTGGGTGCTGACGTTGCAATGGAACGATCAATTGACTTTCACTTCTTATCAATATACGTTCTTTGATACTAAGGGGCCCATTTAGAATGTTTATGCTGTCAAGTTTGAAAAGGTCTGTAGTCAACAGTCCTGAAGCATCACACTCAACCTGCTCCTCATTGTCTATTAACAACTGACAGAGTAGAGATGGGCTGCTAGCAGAGCTAACTAATCCACTACTTGATGTCTTACACAGATGACCGGGACACTGCCTATATACAATGTTTATGTGCGTGTGTGTATCACTGTAAGGCTTTAAGTCACCTTATAGGAGGACAGGACATGCATATGTTTTCAGTTTCTCTCTGCTTAACATGGCAGATATGAAGTTGAGGAATAAAGTATTTGCCATGAAGGAAAAATAAATTGTGTGTTAGAGCGCATGGTTAAAACAAGTATTATGCAGCACCTGACATGCAACCGCAACGACACATGTACGTACAAAACACATGCGCACACACTAACCCCGAGCAGATGGCAGAGCCAGACCTCACAGTATCAAACTATCCCCACAGCGCCAAAGGTAAAGAAGACATCACTTTGACACCTACACACACACACACACACACACACACACACACACACACACACACACACCTTCATACACACAGCCGTGTTCTTCTATCTTTGTGAGGACACTCATTGACGTAATGCATTCCCTTGCCCCTTACCTTAACTATCACAACTAAATGCCCGACCCCAACCCTTACCCTAACATTAACCTGAACCTTAAAACAAGTCTGAACCCTCAAACAGGCCTTTAAAGGTCTGTCCCAAGGTGAGGACCAGCCAAAATGTCCTCACTTTACAAAAATATCCTCCCTCTGAAGGTCTAAAACTCAAATTGGTCCTCACAAAGATAGCTGTACAAGTACACACACACACACACACACATACATACATAGAGTAACAAGGATAGCGACCAGTAAAAAGCCAGTGGTTTCATTCTTCGCCACCAGTTGTGTAGAACACATCCACCCACCTACTCTAACCCCACCCCCTCAAACACACTCGCACACACACACTTACTCCGTTTGTCCCTGAAGAGAGTTAAATTTAAACTGCTGGAGAGGAGTCTTGCTCCCCACAGAGGTCTGTTTAATCTCTTAACATCTCTCTGCTCTAAACCCTAACTGGCCTATTTCTGAATCTTCGGAATCTGCACTCGCACACATCCCACAAAAAAAAATATAATTTAAGGGGCAAAGTCAATGTGAAATACACACAACCCTTCACTTTTTGCAAAAAAAAAAATAAAAATCTCCTCACAGACTCCAAAACAGTGGGCTAACAGGTTTTTTTGGGATCATCCTTTAACCATAACTGAACCAACACGTTGTCATGCAGGGATGCTGTGAAATGCATGTAGGCATGCAGGAGTGGATCAATTTAAGTAAATGAATCCCTGCAGCATGAATGCTGTGTGGAGGGAGGCGCTGTGCTTAACCAAGGCATTTCTCTCTACACACACACAGGATGCCACCCACAGACAGCACAGTGCCTGGAATGTCAGTTCATGCTTGTTTGCAATCGTGTAGCATGGCATTCTTTAAATTACAATTCATCCATGTTTGTCTTTATAGTTACTGACACAGTAAGCCTTTAATATTTATTCCATAGACTAACGACACAAAACTAAGTTGTCCCTTGATAGTCCCCGATTCAAAATTTAAATCTGTCCAATATTTTTAAGACCAACTAGCTGCAAAACTGATTCCCATTACTTTGTGTTTAGGGCTAATTAGCAAGTGTTGGTGAACACAGTAGGCATTACACCTGCTAAACATCTGCATGTTAGCGCTGTCAGACCCTGAGCATGTTAGTTAGCGTGCTGATGTTAGCATTTAGCTCAAAGCACCACTGTGTCCATGTATAGTGTATTGCAGAGTCTGGACTCAAAAGAGGATTTACTGTCTAAATTGTGGATTCATTTTCTTCCAATCAACTAATCAGAATCAGCTTCATCTTTATTGGCCAAGTGAGTGTGTGGAATCTGACTCCGTTTTTTGTACTACAAATTACAGAGATAGGACGGCTAAAAACAAGGACAACAGATCTGAACGAGGTAAACAAGAACATTGACTACTATGTACAGATATAAATTAGGGCTGTCAATCGATTCAAATATTTAATTGCAATTAATCGCGATCAACATTGTCCATAGTTAATAGTGATTAATTGCAAATTATTTGCAATTTTTTTTATCTGTTCAAAATGTACCTTAAAGGGAGATTTGTCAAGTATTTAATACTCAATACACAAATATGCTGCTTTATGCAAATGTATGTATATATTTATTATTGGAAATCAATTAACAACACAAAACAATGACAAATATTGTCCAGAAACCCTCACAGGTTCTGCATTTAGCATAAAACATATGCTCTAATCGTAACATGGTAAACTCAAACCCAACAGGCAACAACAGCTGTCAGTGTGTCAGTGTGCTGACTTGACTATGACTTGCCCCAAACTGCATGTGATTATCATAAAGTGGGCATGCCTGTAAAGGGAAGACTCGTGGGTACCCATAGAACCCATTTTCATTCACAAATCTTGAGGTCAGAGGTCAAGGGACCCCTTTGAAAATGGCCATGCCAGGTTTTCCTCGTCAAAATTTAGCGCAAGTTTGGAGCGTTATTTAGCCTCCTTTGTGACAAGCTAGTATGACATGGTTGGTACCAATGGATTCCTTAGGTTTTCTAGTTTCATATGATGCCAGCATGCAGTATGCTGTCACATTAGCTTTAAAACTGAGCTTGCTACAACCTCCGAAACATTGATTGCTTTAATGCATTAAAGAAATTAGTGCGGATTTGCGGGTTAACTTTGATATACAGTATATATATATATATATAGTATATATATACATATATAAACAACATAATGAAATTTGTAGACAGTGAGACGATGCAATGGTGCAGAGTGCAAAGGGTGCTGGAATGAATATGGGATTATCAATGTAACAAGTTGCTTTATATACATGATGAGGTAATTGCATTGGCAGTGTACAGTGTGCTTATATCCATATTGACAGTGATTATATTTACATGTTAAAAACTACAATTACCGCCTTGTGGTTGTATGCCTCTGTCAATCAGTCAAGTTGCAGTTCACATCCGTGTCTGTCCAAAATGTCATCACTTTAATTATTTTATCATATTAGTCATTTGTGTGAAATTGTCATAATTAGCAAATTAATTCTTGGGTTATGGCCAATAACGTCTATTGTGAGGTCACAGTGACCTTGACCTTTGACCACCAAATTCTAATCAGGTCATCCTTGAGTCCAAGTGGATGTTTGTGCCAAATTTGAAGAAATCAATCTTTTGGAGGTTGTAGCAGGATCGGTTGTAAAGCTATAGAGTGAAGATACTGGTATCATATGAAACTAAAAACCTAAAGAATCTATCGGAACCAACCATGTCATACTAGCTTGTCGCAAAGGAGTCTAAATAACGCTCCAAACGTACGCATAATTTTGGCGAGAAAAAGCTGGAATGGATATTTTCAAAGCTTGACCTCTGACCTCCAGATATGTGAATGAAAATGGGTTCTCTGGGTACCCACGAGTCTCCCCTCTATAGACATGCCCACTTTATGGTAATCACATGCTGTTGTGGGCAAGTCAGCACACTGACACACTGACAGCTGTTGTTGACTGTTGGGCTGCAGTTTGCCAAGTGATGATTTGAGCGTATTTTATACCTGTGAAAGTTTCTGGACAATATTTGTCATTGTTTTATGTTGTTAATTGATTTCCAATAATAAATAGAAACATACATTTGCATAAAGAAAGCCTATTTGAGCATTAAATACTTGACAAAATCATGCGATTCATCACGATTAAATATTTGAAATGATTGACAGCCCTAAAAAAGTATAATTCACAGGTACAGTGAAATACAGTGGATGTTTGGTGTTACAGCGTTATTGACACTGTTGTTTGTTTGGACCCTGTGAAGCAGATTAGACTCTATTCTAAAGAGTTGCTTTTGCTTTCAAGAAGTTCCCTCTTATAAACATCATTACCGAGGTGGATAAACGGTCGCAGACAGCGGAATATGACGAGCGGCGAGAGGACAGAAGACAGGAGTAAATCATGTTCGTGACAACAAGCGAGGAGAAGGGAGTGTGAGCGGTGCAAAGGGATGAGATCATTGGTGGCCGGGGAGTGATTGTGGCGAGCAGACGAGTGTACCACCCTGAGAGGGACCAGGTGCTATAGTAAATCACCCTGGAAACGGTCGCCATGGAGACCTTAAAGACACACGTGCGCACACGGGAGAAAGAGAGGCCATGTCTGGGAGAGTGTGTGTGAGTGAGGGATGTAAATATGTGTATTTCAAAACGGGAGGATAGTGTGTGTGTGTGAGTGTGTGTGTGTGTGTGTGTGTGTGTGTGTGTGTGTGTTTCTATGTAATCCAATCATGGCGGCTGAGAATGGTACGTCTGAGTGACAACTTCCAGCCGCAGCAGGTGGACTGCTCTTTCTCTTCTCTTCTTCTCTCTCTATCACTCTCTCCGGTCCTGTGCGCTTTCATATCATAACCTCCTTTATTACTACTGTGCGCACATATATGTGTATTGAGGGTAATATACGAAGCTTGTAGCTAGAGGTGGCAATAAACAGAGAGCGAGAGGAAATCAAACACTGAGCTGAGTGTGTCCTGTTGTGTGGGACTGTGAGGTTATCACATTCGGGCTCTTCCCAGAGAGAATTCCCAACTAGAGGGTTTGAATTATTCACAGCTGCGATCGGCGCTATAACACAGCTCTTAACGGAGGTATAGATACGCTCCACACATCCGTCGATCGTCTGTTCACCCCCCTCCCTCGCTCTCGTTGTGACAGTAAACTGCCTTTTTATCCATCCGGCCATCCTCCATCTCTCTGATTAACCTCCTCTTCAATTTCCTCCGTCACTGTCTCACCACGTGCTCTGTGCTCCTGTCTTCCTGTCTTCCTTTTTGCTCTCACTCAATCTATCCTTCCTTCTGCTCCTCATCTCATTCAATCTCTATCCCTTTCCTCCACCGATCTCTCGCTCATCCCTATTTTTTCTCAGATCCCTCCATCTAGCCACTCCTCTGTCCCTCGCCGCCCTTCCTCCCTTGTTCTCTGTCCACCCTTCCACTCCATCCATCTTCCATTTATTCCCTCCTTCTTTGTTCACCCTGAAGGGCTGATCCTTCCTCTTCTCGCCTGCCTCATTCGCCCAACAGAGCTTCTCTCTCTCTCTCTCCTCCTCCTTACTTCACCCCCGCTTTCATTTGTTTTTCTACCTGTTTCAGATTTGTCTTTCTACATCCACGCTCATCCGTCTTTATTCTCGCTGTAGCTCATTTAATGTCTGGATCCATCCCTGCCTCGGCAGCTATCATTCTGCTCCTTCGTCTTCACCCCCTCCCTTTCATTTCCCTCTCTCTCACTCTCTCCTCCTGTTTTCCTTGACTCCATCTTTACCGAACGGCCGTATAACCTCCACCTCTCTTTGTCTGTCCCTCCATCTACCTCTCTAAATCTATCTCTGCCTCTGTCATAGCCCCCTCATTATGCCTTCTCCTCCTCTCCGCTCCCTCCCTCTCTCCAGAGAAGCCATTAGGTGCTGCTGTAAGGCTATCACTCTTTTGCTCTCCCCCTCTCTTTTCACTCTCTTTTTCTCTCTCTGCTGTAGTCTCGGGGCAATAGGCTCCCCCTTCCCTTCTCTCTGTCCCCCCTGCCATTCCTCCTCTCCATCTCTCTCTCTCTCTCTCTCTCTTCCTGCATTTCTTCAGGCGCTCTTTCCTCTCCTCCTTTTCCCTCCCCCTCTCCCTCACGTCTTCACATCATCCGACTCCCTTCCGCTTCCATCGTCTTCGCCCTACCTCCATCTTGATTTCTCCACCCCCCACCTTTCCCTCTATCCTACCATATTCCAGTGAGATAGTCCGGTGTAGTGGCGGGTTTATATACACTCTATACTGTACGCATATATATAGACCTGTGGTTGTTTTTTTAAACATATTGCAGGCCTTCAGGAATACATCTTACATACAGTAATCAGTCGTACACTGTCAATAACCCTTAACACCAAATATACGCTGCTGCCGTTATAGATTATAATTCTGACAGTCTTTAATGCACATTTTTAGATTATAATTTACAGTTTTTAATGCACATTTTTGCACCTTTTTAGATTATAATTCTGACAGTCTTTAATGCACATTTTTAGATTATAATTTACAGTCTTAAATGCACATTTTTAGATTATAATGTACAGTCTTTAATGCACATTTTTAGATTATAATTTACAGTATTTAATAAACATTTTTGCACTTTTTTTAGATTATAATTTAGTCTTAAATACACATTTTTAGATTATAATTTACAGTCTTAAATGCACATTTTCATACTATAATTTAGTCTTTAATGCACATTTTTAAACTAGAATTTACAGTCTTTAATGCAATTTTTTGTAATATGATCATATCATCTATCACTTTATGTACATACTATAATATGTACATACATGTCACTGTAAATATGGATCCTACTCACTGTACATAAAGTAGTTAGACATCTCCACATGTACATACTGTACACAATCATCCAGTCCATGTATATCCATCCAGTATTTATATCTTTGCACTATTTGTATTGTTACAACTTCTGAACACTTGAATTGAAAAAAGACATTTTATCTTTATTTTCTTATTGTATTCTTTTATCCTGTTATTTCTAGCCTGTGTAAGTACATTTAAGAGAGTGGCATAAAACCGGAGTCAAACTATGTATATACTTGGCGAAATAAAACCTGATTCTGATTCTGATCTGCTGCAGAATGCTGGCCGGTTTATTCGCTCTGGAGAAGAGATATAATGATGAATAAATCCAATTTTCTTGTCCACTTATTGTATTAAGAGGAAACATTCTCAAATCAGTCTGAGCACGCACACAAACCGCTATCTACAGTGCACAACCTATCCTTTTGTCTTACACATTTAGCTGCCTTTCTCGGCGCTGCACCTTCAGCTATCTCCATCGCCCCTGACTTTGCCCATCTTTGTATGCCATTAATCTCTCTCCTCCTTTACCTCCTCTGCCTTACCTCTCCCTCTCTAATGCAGGGGAGACGGAGCGAGGGAGAGAAATATGGAGACAGAGAGAGAGAGAGAGAGAGAGAGAGAAAGAGAGAAAGAGAGAGAGAGAGAGAGAGAGAGAGAGAGTGACCATTATCTAAGCCAGCATCTGCAATAATTCCACAGCAGCCTATTATCCACAATAGAGCCAAAATGGCCTTTGGTAATATGATGAAATCTGCCGTAAAAAGTAGAAATGGGACTAAAAGCGTCAGAGTGTAGAAAAACCTCCATTCCTCAGCTGCTTTATCACATTATTGCATTCTCCTCATCTCTCTCTCTCTCTCTGTCTGCCTCCCTCCCTCCCACATTCGGTGCATTACTGTGTGTTTCTCCAAATTCTCTCTATTTCACTCCGTTTGTCTCTTTCTCTCTTGCTTGTTTGGTGATACCCCTCCCTTCATCAATCACACACTCCGTTCCTCTCTATTGCTTTCCTCATCTCTCGCTTTCTCTTTCCCTCTCTTTGTCGCTCTCTCTTTCCTCCGTCTATGCGACTCTCGACGAGTGTGTGCGTCGATCCTTCGTCGGATAACACCACGAAAAGTAGGAAATGGAAATTCCATTAAATTAAGTGTTGGTCTCTTCCTAATGCAGCTAAAACGCTAATCCAACTCACACACACACACTCAGACAGACTGACATGGGTGTGCATGGATGTGACTGAGCTTGCACACAAACACAGAGAGAGAAAAGGACCTTCCAATCAGTAGTGTACCACAAATAGGCGCAGGAAAAACAATTTGCTGTCATTGCTAACAGCTGCTGCTGCTGCTGGTGTGTGTGTGTGTGTGTGTGTGTGTGTGAGAGAGAGAGAGAGCACCAGGCCCATCTCTCCCCCGTTCCTTTTTCTCCCCTCCTCCACTGAATTGTCCCAAGGGAGGTGGAGAGGTGATGTATAGACCCTCTCCTGATCGCACGACTCAGCAGAACAGATGGACAGAGTGAGGGAGAGGAAGACAGACAGAGAGAGAGAGAGAGAGAGAGAGAGAGAGAGAGAGAGAGAGAGAGGTGTACAGTTGCACACTGAACAAAATGGCTATGTGATGGTGTGTGTGTGTCTGTAGGTGTGCGAATAGATTGAAGATGCTGAGAGCTAATATATTGTTTCAATATGGTGTCCACTGTGTTCCCTGTTGTACACCTGTAAGGCGGGGTATATCTTCCAACACCAGCTAGCACATTCACTGCAGCTGAAGATGTTCTCCATACTGAAAAGTATTGATCAGCTTGTCAAGTCACACCTGTTCTCGTAAGCAAGTCAGTTCAAAACAGACTGTGGAAGTATGTACATACTACTGAGGAACGCAGTAGGCAGCATACTGCCTACTGCGTTCCTCAGTAGTATGCACTATGAAACACTTAAAGCAATATATTTTGCAGTAAGCTAGGCTAGGCTTTAGCCTTTAAACCAGCTCTTAAAGTGCTGGACAAAAAACTGAACTCAAACCATTATTCTAATATCATCAAATACATCTTTCATTTTTTTTTGTTTATGACCAATGTTTGTTTACTTTATAAGATACTGCAGGTTTAGCTCCACAACACCCTTAAACTATTTCTTCTAACAACTCATAGTGAAGTCAGACAAACTGGATCATCAATGAAGGGAGACGGTAAATATAAAACATTGCTCGACAAAATTTACTGAAATTGCTTTTTTTGGTTACAGCAACAAAACAGTGGAAGGATATCCCTACAGATATTAGAGTAATGCTAAAAAGGGTCATGTTGTTGAGCAAGTATCTCACTGCCCCCTCAAACATTTTCAGAAGTGAATTTAACGATGAAATACAGTAGCTATAAAAAATATGCCGTTTTTGGCTACTGTTGTTGTGACCACAGACTGTACCGTTCCAGTGCTTTGCATTGTGGGATACAGTAGGCGAGGTAGACTGGAGATTCTTTTCCAAATCAGTAGGACATTCTGGTATTTTTGGCATACTGTAGATTTTGCTTTTGTTTGCATACTACATGCTACATTTTGGCCAAATCATTACATACAACTAGTATTGTATGCAGTTTGGAATACAGCTTGTGTCTTTTCCTGCAGCACCGATACCAACAACGTTAGCCTGGCAGCATCACACTTAACTCACATCCAGCAGACATGGACCAACGTACTATTCATTTGAAATTGTGTTTCTGCTCACCTGATAAAAACAAGTCAAAAGTTCACTCTTTTTAACTGTTATCTATTTTTGTTCTCGATTCTCTCCAGAGAAATAGCTCTGGCACTTTAGCAGCTAAATGCTCTACTATATATCACCAGCTAGTTGTTAACTTAGTGTGGGGCTGGGCAGGTAGGGTACTGTTGGTATATCCAAGCTTTATTTTTGCTACAAACAGCTTTCTGTTCCAGGAAATTAAGTTGATGGGAGTGATGAGAGTGAACAATAACAGTACATTTTGGGGCCATGAATCCAAAACAATGAGCTAAAAGAGGCTAAACGCTCTGTAGAGGCGAGGGGAACTGAAGAGTGTAGTGATACCATCTGTGGGATCGTCACTACCATAGACTGTATATAAGAAGTGGACGTGACATCAACCATTAGCTTGTGGACTGTTGTTTTGAAGCCTCGAGTTTGGCATTATGGCCGTCGCCATCTTGGTTTTTTGGAACCAGAAGTGACACGAGGGGGTGGAGCTAAGTACGACCGAACGCTGAATACGAATATTATTAGTTGACCAAAATGTTACTACGAGCAATCCCTTTACATTACTCATAAACACCTGATCCATTGTTGATATAAAATAGTGTTACAAAATGAAAAACTATGGCACATAACCCATTTAGTGTACAGTATGTGTGTTGATGAATTAAATGGCATGGTAAGAGCAAAGCATGAGCATACTGTCGACATATAATTGCTCATCAAAGAGCATCCATCTGTTCATTTATGCTAACATATTACTTCTTTGAAAGTCTCCCTGTGTAGATAATGGCAGACCTTCAGTGGTTGACACAACGTTGTGGGGCTCTGGTAGTGAGGCTGCTAAGCCAGACTAAACCGGAGCGCTCTCTGCACAAAACTGAGCTGTAAAGAGTCAATTACCTCGGTTGTGACCAGAGACCCCTTCCTCCCTCCGCCTTATCATTACTACAAAACAAGAGCAATTGAGGAGTGGTTAAGAGGGAGGGAGAGAAGCGAGTGAAGGGTGGGTGGAGGAATGACTCGAGGGGGGGGATGGAGGGAAAGCTGTTGATAAAGGAAGGGAGCAAACAGCCACCCTGAGGAGATGAAGAGAAGCGGCAGGAGGAGGGGAGGGAGGGAGGGATATATAGGGGAAATCATTTTTGAAGGAGTGGACTGTCGGCCAACCTAGAGGGAGAAATAGATGTGTAAACAAACACCGGCTATAGGGACAAACAAGAGTGCGCCGGAGAGGGAGAAAAGAAGAGGGAGGGGAAGATGGAAGCAGAGTGGGAGGAAGGCACGGAGTGAGAAAACAAGCTCGACCATGTGTTTAAGTCAACAGCAGCAAGAGAAACCTCAATAGAGAAAAAAGGTGTGGGCGGGAAAACACTCCATGGGGAGAGAGGAGACAGATGTAGAAGGGAGACAGGCACTGCGAGATGTAGAAAGAGACAGAGAGAGGAGAAGGAAAGCGACGTATCGAGAGATTCAGAGAGAGAAATCAAGAGAAAGTGACATATTTAGATGGCGATAGAAAGTAAAGAAATGCAGACAGCGACAGTATAGCTCAGTGACAGTGTTGACTGTTGACAGCAGAGAAAACTAAGGCGAGGTGGGAGGAGAGGGATGGGGTGATGGAGGGTGGTGGGAATTAAACGACAAGAAGAAAAACTAATTATTCTGTGATTCCGCTAATTAGCTCTGGCTTTACTGACAAGCTCTGCAAGGCAACAGACGTTTACCAAAGGATTCACACTACCCCGATGGCCCGGGTGGGAGGGACCGGAGGAGGGAGGGAGGGAAAGATAGAGGGAAGACGAGGTGGGAAGGAAAAGAGAGAGGGAGCTATGAAGATGAGCGAGGGGGGAGACGTGGAAAGACGGATGAACGGAGACGAACGGAAGGAGAGAGAAGGGAGAGAGGGAGGGGTGAGGAGGTGGCAGCGATGCGGGTCTGAAGTTATCTGAAACCACTCCATCAAGTGAGAAAGAAAAAGAGAGAGAAGAGCAAACCCCGGGGGATAAACTTGTGACGTCTGTTTACCCATGCATTCAGCAGCTTTTACATAAACTAACAATTAAAAAGCCTCATTTAGGCTCTTACCACTGCAGATAATGCACACACTGGCATGTCAATGAGGGGAAGTCATCTTTAAACACTGACTGTATTCTAATAATTGCTACTTAGAAAAGACAGTGTGTGTATGTGTGTGTGTGTGTGTGTGTGTGTGTGTGTGTGTGTGTGTGTGTGTGCGTGTGTGGTACGGATGAATTGGCTTTCGTGTGATTTTTTAAATTATTACTTCCCGGGAACTTTCCTGGGATTTCTCACCATAAGTTTGATTTTAAACAGAAAACTGTGGCTAATTAAGCATAAAATGGCATTTCTTCTAATAGCTTGACATTCTTTCATTTAGCCTAGATTAGGTAATGTGGTGATTAGGGCTGTCAATCGATTAAAATAGTTAATCGCGATTGATCGCAAATTAATCACAAATGTTTTTTTCTGTTCAATAACAGAATTTAATACTCTTATACATAAGAGTGGGCAAATATGCTTGCTTTATGCAAATGTATGTATATATTTGTTATTGGAAATCAATTAACAACACAAAACAATGACAAATATTGTCCAGAAACCCTCACAGGTACTGCATTTAGCATAAAAATACTGTATGCTCAAATCATAACATGGCAAACTGCAGCCCAACAGGCAACAACAGCTGTCAGTGTGTCAGTGTGCTGACTTGACTATGACTTGCCCCAAACTGCATGTGATTATCATAAAGTGGGCATGTTTGTAAAGGGGAGACTCGTGGGTACCCAGAGAACCCATTTACATTCACATATCTTGAGGTCAGAGGTCAAGGGACCCCTTTGAAAATGGTCATGCCAGTTTTTCTTCGCCAAAATGTAGCGTAAAATTGGAGCATTATTTAGCCTCCTTTACGACAAGCTAGTATGACATGGTGGGTACCAATGGATTCATTAGGTTTCAGTATGCCAGTATGATGCCAGTATCTTCACTCTAGCTTTCAAAATGAACCCACTACAATCTAAAGATCCCAAGTTGTGTTAAAGCGTTAAAGAAATTAGTGGCGTTATTATTGCGGTAACTTTGACAGTTCTCGTGGTGATATTTTTTACAATTGATCATTCTTTAAGGGCGGGTTTACACCTAAAGTTCCGGTTCCTGAATCGAACCAATGCAAGGATGATATATTGTTTTGATTTTCCAACTGGTGTTGTGGTTTGCGTTCACAAAGGCGAAACTCAAATGGTCCAGAAATTGTAAACAAAAGTCATGTGGTGGAAACGTTGTTTGATTATTGGCTCCTCGAATGACTCAAGAGTTGCTTCGATGCGTGTGATGCGCTTTCCTACGCTGCGACAAGAGTGCGGATGAAGCAAGCAAAGTTGTTAAATTTAGCGGCTGGCTAGTTAGCTAGCTAATTCCACCATGCTATCATGCTATGAGCCGAACAGCAGGCTGGTGACCAGCGGCAGCGCTGGGTCTAAATGGTCCGTCCGTCTTTCCTCGCTACTAGGAGACTACGGAGCTGCCAACCGCTCTCGTACCGGCGAACTAGTTTCCTAGCGGTGAGGAGTGAGGCAGAGGGACCGCGGATGCGCTAGCTAGCTAATTATTGTCTCCTTTGTGGTCTGATAAACAGTAAATTCAGCAAATTCAGTGGTAGCACATGCGTAAATATCCAATAAAATCCTGTGATCCCAGTTAGTGCATATGTACAGTATGTTTGTGCACAACTGGACTTACACGTGTCTGCTGACAAGTTCATAAAATGTACATACGGCTTTATGTTTCTGTGTATGTGAGAGAAAGGGAAAGACAAATGTTAAAGAGGAAGTGAGGAAGTGAGGAAGTGTGTGTGTGTGTGTCTCTGCCTATGCTGAGAGCTCATTTGCAGTTCCTACATTTTACTCTGGCTGTGAGGTACGCCACGTGCCAGGAACGTGGCACTCGACAAAGCATTAGTTTACTGATCACATACACACACATTCACACACAGAGACACGCTGCAGCTAATGGTTACTGGCAGATCCGAGCACGAGTGAAGGGGGCGAAATGAAAGAGAGGGGTTAAGTCTCTGAGTATGGAGGGATTTAGACCTCAAACAGTTAGAGGAAAAGAGAGAGAGAGAGAGACAGAGAGAGAGAGAGAGAGAGAGAGAGAGAGAGAGAGAGA
>CAKAOI010053263.1:3703-20522 GCA_916701655.1 Sebastiscus albofasciatus | reverse complement strand
AGTAAAAGAGTGCAGTGAATGACTCACTGAGCGTGTAAGTGTTTAACTGTGCCGTACTGGTGTTAGTGAGTGATAGGGAAATCTACTGGGACCAACGGTGAAGGTAACGCCACCAGTGCGGCAGTAACGTCGCTCTTTCTCTTGATTTCACTCTGTTTCTGCTTTTCTGCTTTTTCTGTGAGCCTCAGGAGACGGAGGAACAGAGGAGGAACATGCTGTGGAAGGAAGAAGGGATATCCCTGCATCTCATTTCTCTTCTCTGACTTTCTACCCTGCCTTCCATCCCGTGGCACAAACGGATGCTTCTTTAACAGATGAGATATCCCAGATTATTGACCTGGCATATTGATACGTTCCACATTTCTTTGTGTGCATGCACGTGTGTGTGTGTGTGTGTGTGTGTGTGTGTGTTTGTCCTGGGAGACTAATGTTATGCCTCCAGTTTCTGCTGCAGAGAAATCAATGACAAAACAACCCTTCCACCTTAGAAAACCAATGATGGGGTGGTTAGCAACACACGTGTGTGTGTGTGTGTGTGTGTGTGTGTGTGTGTGTGTGTGTGTGTGTCAGTGTGCACAAAGTTTATGAATGTTTATATGAGCTTGTCAGTGGCTTAATCCCTGCAACACAGAGGGATAGCAGGGCCATTCATAGCTACAGCGATAAAATATGTGTACCTATCTGCTAATCCTCGCTAGTGACAATGTCTTTCAAACCTGGAGGTGTTCATTAGTGCCGGCTAATGGCGGCCGAGGTGGGCTAATGCGTCAGGTCCTCTCGGAGACCGTAGAGGGCCATTTGTGCCGGGGCTGCTGAGATTGATTGGGGGTGGGCGAGAGCGGCATATTGTAGCGTCATTAGCCTTGCTCATTGACCATATGGAGATCAATACTTAGAGTGGCCCGAGGACAGTCAGAAACACACGCACACACTCACATAACGTGAGCACACAAGCATTCCTCTATGGGCAAACATGGAGGGAGAGAAATGCGCACACTCCACACGCACAAACAGCCTGTGGTCTAAAAAAATGTTAATGATTTGACCATTAGGAGTGAGGCATGAATCAGTGGTAATGGCTACAAGAGAGGGGTTGTATTGATGAATTGTTACACATGTACAAGCACGTATACACACATGCAAATACACACAATGTAGCATGGAGCAAAATGCAATTAGAGCCACACATCTACAAAACCCAGAACGTGTCCATGGGTTGTAAGGAAACAAGCACAAGTCGCATTCTGCCATTAAGTCATTTATGATCGCGACTAATAAAGGTGCAGGTACGATGGCTCATGACAGCTTCATTTGTCTGTGGAAAGTTATCACGGCAACTATTTTATCTTGCATCTCCACATAATTAAATGGCCAACACAGGCCATTGCCAGAATTATGTCACATTGCGTTGAGGCAAAAGTTGAGCCAGGTTTAACGATTTTGCTGGACGACCCAGGATCTTTATTGCTGAAGCATCGTCATCTCCACTACGCCAACGCAGTGTTACCAATGAAATGGATGAGAGTGCTGGGATTTTCACACAATGTTCGTTGTCAGTGTCAACACAACCATGGCGATACACGGTCCCTAAAGGGGGAATAAGAATGACTTTTATTGCCACTACCAGAACGTGACTGTAACATATTTGCAGGAGGTTGAGAAAAAATGTCGATCAAAAGTCACTGATTGCTTTGCCGAGTATCAACTGGCCAGAATTCTAACTCTGCCAAAGCAATCTTACCTCAAGGTCCATTTAGAGGTTATTCTGGAGCTTTCAATCATATAACACGATGCTCAAAAAGTACTCGGAAAAAAACAAAAACAATTCCACGGCGCCTGAAAAACTCCATCTGCCAATGAAGATCATGGGATATAATTGAAAGCTCCAAAACGACTACTAAATGGACTTTGAGTGGACAATGTTTCCGAGGTCAAGAATGAACATTAAATTGCCTCTGTTTAGCCTAGCTTTAGGCCTTAAGGCCGCATTCGCACGAGATCAGGCGTTGCGGCGATTCTCCACAGGGTTGTGCAGAGGTCTGGGCGAGTCAATTTAATGGCCCATTAAAGGAACAGTGTGTGGGATCTGGCGGTATCTAGCGGTGAGGTTGAAGATTACAACTTAACCCGTGTGCCAAGCGTGCAAGATTGCTGGTGGCCGACGCAAAAATGTGAATGGCCCGCTCTAGAGCCTGTTGTTTTAAGATTGTAGAGTGCTTAGAGTGTGTGTGTACGTGGGAAATGAGTTGTGAAGCAAGAGAGAGAGAGAGCGGTGGCAACGGGAGCGTTGTCAACTCCGGCCCAAGCAGGAAAATGAACAGAATTTGGTTTGTCTGTTCTGGACTACTGTAGAAACACGGCGGACTCTGTGAACCCGCTCCCTATGTAGATATAAACGGCTCATTCTAAGGAAACGAAAACACAACGATTCTTATATTCTGGTGATTATACACTAAAGAAAACATACTGTACATACACAACATATACACTGGTCTTTTAACTGCGACGATTAATGTCTTTTGATCCCTCATGGCTGGGTTGTACAGCTCTGGATCGCCGGTTACGTGATTGGCCACTGCAGCGTGACATCGGGTTGCGATTCTCCAAAAATGTATTCTCTTTCTACTTTTCCACCGCAGGTCGCTGCGTTTTTTTTCGGCACCACTTGTGGCCACCGCAGCCCAAATGCACTACCCGCATTCAAAATGAATGGAAAAACTTGCGTTTTCGCCGCACCGCCTGTTCACACAGTGTAAGGCAGTGCTTTTTTTGTGCACATCAAAATATTTTTTCAAACTGTTGTTTATGTCATGAGTGCTTTCACACAGAACGCAGATATTACACAGCGGTAAAGCGGTAAAGCGGCATAATTTTTTTCAGAACCAGGTAAATTTTTCAGTGCTTTCGCATCGCAAATAAAGGTATCAACCAATCACGTTGTGCGAAACGGGTTGAGTTGCGCCTATACCGTATTTATGAAACAACACGGAGGCTCCGTAGACCGAACCAAGATGGCAAATTGTATTTCTCCTTTCAACCTTGACAAAGGCAGTTCAGACCAGATCCACTCCTTCCGTTCTTACTTTTCACAATAAAAGCCCTAGACACATAATTTTCACAGGCGAGTATTCCGCATTTTCGTGTAATTTATTTGTTATGCCCCCAGTGTGTAAAAGCCTTTAGCATAAAGACTGGAAACGGGGGGAAACAGCTAGCTCGGCTCGGTCCAAAGGGAAAAAATGCACTTACCAACACCACTATAACTGCCTTACTGACCAAATTACTCTTCTCTCAAAAGCCAACACCCTGGCTGTAAATGAAACAATTAACATGTATGTCTACAGGATACATAACATGGATGGCAATCTTACAATGGAGAGCCCAGCACACTTTTTAACCACTTCACACTGTTTCCATGTGTGTATAACGCACAAGCTCATACCCAGCTAAACAGAAAATCCATTAACTTTAGGACATATCCACACTTACAAGGATGAATTTGCACTCACACCTATCGAGCCAGTATCTTTGACCACCAAATATTAAACCAGACTTGACTTTGTTTTGGAAAACATGCACATATATTAAGAGGTTGCATGAACAGGAATACAACATCACTGCAAGGTCAGTATTTCTATGCCCAGATTTGGGCAGGCATGAGGGCGGTGGAGAATGACGGGAGCGTTTAGGGCCCGTGCTCCCAGGTGAGTCTCAAGACACAACGCTGGCTATTTCAGTCTCATCTGCAAGGAGGGAGAAAAGGAGGAGCAGGAGAGGAGGAGCACGAGGGTAGGAGAAGGAAGAACGGAAACTAAGGCTCTAAATTTAGCCTGATGCGACATTCCAGAGAAGAATAATACTGCTTCCCCCTGCTGCTGCTGCTGCTGCTGCCAGTGGAGGAAGACAGAGGGAGAGAGAAACACCAGAGGTAGGACATATGCAGAGACGATGAAGATCCCATTTTTACAGGCCCTAAAACACGGACTCAACTCAAGACAACAGGCTACGAATGAGAGTTTCTGTGGTTAAAAGGAAACAATGCTGCAGTATGAAAAGTTTCCACTCATAGACTTTCTAGTGAACATGGAAGTTTTCAGAGCCTGAAACTATCATGTGATTCTCTGCTCGTCCTCGTATCCCTGACCTTCTGCAGAGGGAGGTAGGAGAGAGAGAGAGAGAGAGAGAGAGGAGAGGTTAGTGAGGGGAGGAAGGAGGAGAGGGGAGGAGGAATGTTGAAAGAGCAAGGGAGTAGAGGTATTGGAAGTAAAGAGGCAGAGAGAGAGAAGGGAAGGAAAGATGAGAGGGAGGGAGTAGAGGCGAGGATAAGGATGAAAAAAAAATACAAGGTAACAGGAATGAAAACATCCCCCCACTCCCTATCGCATGCACACACGGGTGTAAACACACACAAGAAGAAACGAGTTGACGGTGTGGTTCCCTCTCTGTTGTTTCGCTTTGTGCGCGAGTGTGGGTAAGTATGTGTTGACGTGCTCTTCAGACTCTCACATGACCACACACAGCTTGGGGTGCGTCACCCACCAGGTAACTGTGTGCTCGTATCATAACACCTGCTATATGTGTTACACATGACCTTTATCTGTCAGTGTGTGATAGCCGCAGTGACCAAAGAAGGAAGGAAGTTATCATCTAATAATGACAAACACAGAACTGACCCTTTTCGTGCTGCCGTCATGATTTTGTCACGATGTTAGCCGGAGTCAAAACAAAGGAAAGACTGGAGGCAAACACAAATCACCTCAGAGTAGTCGGCTTAAGTTACACATTGAAAATGTCATCTTGCTGTGTTGTTGGGGCTCCAACTTGAACTTTTATTGCATACCTTTGAGATGACAAACTGTAAGTCGAGGCTCTAAGTGAGCTACAATATCAGTGAAGTGTTTCAGAGATGGAGAGGAAACGTTGCTAATAGTTTAGCTTAGCCTTCTGCTAGCCTCAGTCGTTGCGGCGGTGAGCTCACCGCTCGCAAAGAAAAGCTAAACTATTAGAGAGATGGAGGGAAAATGTTGCTACACCAATAGTTTAGCCTTCTGCTAACCATGGCCACAGCTGTGAGTCGTTGGCTGCGGTTAGCAGAAGCTAAACTATTAGCAACATTTTCTCTCCATCTCTGAAACACTTGGCCGATATTGTACAACTCGCTTTTTGACTGACATTTTTGCGTCGCTTTACAGTGTGGGCAGCTGTTGCCAATGCTGGAACTTAAACTTTTTCAAATGCAACTTCTTCTGCAGGTTGGCTATAGGCATCTTTACTATGCACACTTGGTTTCTCTATCAGTACTTTAAATGTCTGGACATTGAGTCAGCATGTAGGGGTCAGCCAATCTGGTCCCGTTGGTTACTGTTAACTTTCGCGGTCCTGGAGAGTGACTACATATTCAGAGAAACTTGTATTTTCTTTAACCGCTGTTAAAAAACAAGCAGGAAAATTAGGAAAATTTGAATATTAAGAACACACTGCATGTTTTTTTACCAAAAAACTTCATGTGATTATCATAAAGTGGCCATATCTGTAAAGGGGAGACTTGTGGGTAACCATAGAACCCATTTTCATTCACATATCTTGAGGTCAGAGGTCAAGGGACCCCTTTGAAAATCGCCATGCCAGTTTTCCTTGCCAAGATTTGGTGTAAGCTAGAATGACATGGTTGGTGGCCATGGGTTTTCTAGTTTCATATAATACCTGTAGCTTCACTCTAGCTCTAAAGCTGAGCGTGTTATGACCTCCGAAAGATTGAATAGCGGCCTGGCCCAACGTTTGACCGTTGAATTTTTAAGAGGTTATTTAAAAATCGATACAGTGTTTTGGAGAATTGATAAAATACCACAACCCACAATATTGCGATACTCATGTGTACTGATATTTTCTTACACCCCTAATCCCAATTCACTTGGTGAGTACAATGTTATATGGCGCCTTCAAATGAAACTCGTGAGCTCGTGTTTACAACATGGAAAGTCGTGTACACGATATGCTTGGCGTTCAAGTGGTTAAGTCATGAGAAGGTGACTGTGTTATGTTACCTGTTTGCTAGCTTGCTAAGTCATTAGCCTCTATGGCTTCTTTTCCTCAGGCATATTGTAAAATTACAAAGAATTACAATATACGACTAAAACCACAATATACTCACTCATTATGTACCGAAAAATAAACTTCCACGGCCTCTGCCATTTCTGACAACGTCAACAAACACGTCACAACTCGTGAACTCTGAGCTTTCATAATCTTCCCACTTACGAGGTCGTGAACACCACAAGAGGGGGGGTGTTCATATGGACTCTTCCGGTGAACACAGTAAACACAATCTCATTTGAAGGCGCCAATAATTACTGACAGAAACAACCTACAAGACTAAGACCCGAGTTGGAATAAACTGGATTTATCCTTTCAAAGCCATTCTTCTATTGAAGCACCTTAACTGAGCTGGAGTGGTAGCGTGACAGAAAGATAAACCAGGCCCGTGTTAACTCAGAGTACACGTGTGTGAAAAAGTAAAAGGAGGAAAGAGAGAGTGACAGAAAGAGAGGGAGAGATCAAGCCAGAGGAGGAGGGGAGGAGGAGGAGGAGGAGGGCAAGTTTGTGCAATTTCAGCAGGAACTGTTTGTGCCGTTCCAGACCGGGGTGACATGGCAGTGGCAGGCATTAACAAACGATCCGTGGCACCAGAACATCACGATCAAACCACAGCTCAATTAAAGTCATTTCTCAGCCCACTCGGGGAGGTAGTGACTCTGAAATGGCCCAGATACAGTAGAGAGATGACTAAAGGTTTGGTGAGGGTGTGATAGGAGAACGTGTGTGAGTGTGCGTATTAGTGACCTCTTGTTACATGTAGAGAAACAACCCCACCCCTTCTATCTCCGTCTCTCTTTCAGAGTGTAGAGCGACGGCAGGGCCCGCCCACAACGTGGTCAAAGGCAGATTTACTTCCTCGTCAATTGGACCAGACAGCTGCCTGTCAAAGGAAAGAGAGACGGAATGAAGGAGAGATGAAAGATGGAAACATGGACGAGATGGAAGGGCTGCGATGGGCAAGGTCACGTTACTATGGAGATTTTTACAGCAGCGTGACGTCGAAGGCGACTGTTGTGACTATCTGACACAGACGCACGCGCATCAAGGTCTCGAGTCCAGAGAGTGGAAGACGGGAAGGAGGGTGGGCAGGGGAGAAATAGAGGGAGAGAGTGATAGATGGAAAACGAGACAGATTTGGTCTTTGCAGCGGCAGCAATGGAGAAAATAGAGAGCTCAGTGTGTGTGTGTGTGTGTGTGTGTGTGTGCTGCTGCAGCCCTCCTCTGCCAGATTACAGAGTGACGTAGTGTTATCATTTCTCTGATAGGAGCTCTGCCACAAGAGGAGGAAGAGGAGGAGGCAGGGGATGGAGGGAGAGGACAGAAAGGGGGAGGGGTGGCGAGTCTCATTGCTGGAAAAATGGTCTGATAGCCAAGAAAAGGGCAGGGAGGGAGGGAAGGAGGGAGGGAAAAGGAAAAGTGAGGCAGAGATAGAGACATAGTGCCACACAAAGGAACAGAGCATACACAAAGAGAGAGAGACAGGCAGCGGAAAAAAAAGAGGGCAAAGGAAAGAGAGAGAGCAGTTGAAAGCGAAAGGAGAGGAAAAAAGGCAGTGAGCTTGAAAAGAGAGAGTTCTTTGTGTGTGAGATCAGAGAGTGCAATAGCAAGGCGAAAAGTTTAAAAACAAGCAAGGGGGGAGGAAAAAAGGGCAGAAGGAGAGGAAGAAGGAAAGCGTAGAGGTGACAGAGAGGTGAGAAGATGAGAGGAGAAAGAAAGAAGATGAGGGACAAGACACGGTGAGGTGCCCTGAGCGACTGGTGGGTCACAGAAAGCGTGTGTGTGTGTGTGTGTGTTCGTGCATCCACATGGCAGCAGCAAGCAACATTTACAAAGAGGCAGCTGTTCCATTAGCTACTGCCATTGTGTCTAATTACATCCTGGTCTCCTTAGACACACGCTCACACCCTTACACACACACACCCTTACACACACACACCCTTACACACACACACACACACACACACACACACACACACACACACACACACACACACACACACACACACACAGCATATGTGCATATAAACACACAATCGCTGCCTCTCTCCAGCCAACCAAGAAATCCCTACCATGCGCGCTAACAAGGAAAGGAACTTGGAGCGACAGAGCCACAGCATGTGTGTGTGTGTGTGTTAATCACAGTGTCATGCACACTCCCATACAACCCCAACCCCCCCCAACACAAGAATACAAGGCGGAGAAAAGAGATCCACGAGTGTCTGTGGATGTGTGTGTGTGTTAGCCAGCATCTTTCTGTCTCTCTCTCTCTCTCACACACACACACACACACACACATACATACACACACGCAAACACACACACCTCCCCCAGCCTTTGAGGAGAGGAGGATCTGAGGCTTTGTGAAATACCAAACATACCAGAGAAGCCACATGAGAGAGAAAAAGGCAGCTTTTGAGGAGCCTCAAAAGACACACACACACACACACACACACACACACACACACACACACACGCACACACACTCTTGCACACGCGCTCACTGAGACTTGCAGTTGTTACAGGAATGAGGCTTTTCACACACAGACACGCACACGCTAAGCTAATATGATGTAAAAAGCAGATAGACAAACACATATTCACACACAAACATACAAATACACACACACACACACACGATGTACACACACATCCAGACTTCCTCCCTAATCAGCTCAGTGGTGTAGCATTTGGATAAGAAGCACTCCTAAGACTCCTTGACAATGGTGAGACAGGAGAGCTTACATTGTATTAAACCAGACAAACCGTACACAAGCATCCTTCAAGCTAAGCAGCAGCGCTGCTAACCTGCCGTCTGAGGAATACACCGGCACAGAAAAAACCCAACAGGGGTACGGGCCAACAAAACACAAGTGTGGTTTTTCCATTAAGTCAAGCCAAAAAGGGTTTGTGATTGGCAGAAACCCAAGGACATTAAAACACAGATCTCCAAACAAGTAAAGCAGAAAGCGAATCGGGACTGAGCAATAAATCGCAGTCATTTCATTGATTATTGGATTTTTTTTTTTTTGCTGTTGTATCATGAAAATCTAGTTGTTATAATGAGTGCAAACAGGTACACACCAAATGTGATTTACTAGATGATAACTGGCTGCAATTGAACCTTCGCTAAGCCCCGCCCCCCGCTGCTACTCCAGGGGCGGGACTTATTAAATACTTGACAAATCTCGCTTTAAGGTACATTTTGAACAGATAAAAAATATGTGATTAATTTGCGATTAATCGCGACTATCTATAGACAATCTTGCGATTAATTGTGATGAAATATTTGAATCGATTGACAGCCCTATTTAAAGATGAAGATAGAAGCTAAAGCTCACAGATCACAGTGTTAAAGTGAACCACCATTACCTGGCGAACGAGACAGAAGACAGTGAAATAAAGGAACAACACTGTTCCTGTAAAGCCGGATAGGTCTTTATTCACTGTTACAATCATTACAAAGCAAAAGCAGCATGTGTGTACATTCAGTATACCTTCAGTTAGCTAGTTTAGCATAGAAGTGCTAACGCGAGTTAATGATGCGCTAACGTACTCTACATTTTAGAAACGTATATCTCCTTCCAACCTCTCCGGGTAACGAACATCCTTGTAACACGAGCCTCAGACACAATGTTAAACCATGACTAAACTCAAAATCAACAAAATAAGCCTGAAAATTAATAAAATCTGAAACGATTGCATGAGAGTCTATGGAGCAGAGCCATATAGTTGTCAGACCCTGGTCAGAGCTGGCCAATGCTACACTATGATTGGCCAATCTGCATTCAAGAGGCGGGACTTAGCCAAGGGTCAGTAGAGTTACAAGATTATTAGTGTGTCCTGAATCCATACTTATTGAGTGTTGAGTATACTTGAGTATTACTTGTCCAACAGTGGACACACATGCGGTTGTCTTTATGCTACATGGGGCGTCTGTGTGCAAGGACATGTTGTTTACACATGTTTTATCTAGTCTAGTTTATCTAGTCACATAGAGTTTTGCGTCATTGTGTGTCTGCTCACATCACACTGTCAAATTGGGTGTTTTTCTATCTGAAACACAAAGTCAACAGGATAAGAGAGGGTCGGGAGAGACAGAGAGAGAGAGAGAGAGAGGAAAGATGAAGCAGGCAGGTCACCTCGCTGAGCTTGTCATCAGCAAAACCAGACGTTGCTCTCTCTTCCTCACACCCACCCACCGCAGGTTCCTCTCATCTCACACTGAGGAGGGGAATGGGAGGAGTTTACCTTATGAGTGACTGCATTACCATTGCTCTGAGGGCACATTGTCCATTACAGCTCATTAGTTTCCTAAATCGCTATTCATTTTCAACGGGGCGCCCCGTGGTCTGATCCCACTGTGAGGAGGAAATGGAAGGCCGTACAGGAGATCGGCCATGTCATCGACAAAGAGGCCGACACTGCGTTGACGTCGAGCAAAGCAAATGCAACATCCAAGGAGATGCACCCCCCTCACTCACATACACACTAACGACAGGTATGAGCTTGGTGAAAGAGTCACATACTCACACAGTCCCCATTTCCATCCCCCCAGCTTGATTTATGAGCTCAACCTGGGAGATTGCTTTCCACAAGAGAGGGAGAAACATATACCAGCCTGCCTTTTGAAAAACACACACACACGCACACACACACACGAATACACACAATGTCATAAAGCCATGCCTGCTGCCGTCCATGTCAAGGTGAAATGAAGTAGGAAAACAAATAGATGTGCTAGTGGCAAACCACTGGTCCGGTGAGCAGCGACTCTGGAATAACTGTTGGACGCACACACTCTCGAGTGATTTATTTTTTTCCATCTACATCCAGCAATCAGCGTGACAATAAAGATGTAGAGGTGTATAAGATCCGTTTCAGTGCCTGGCTTCTCTAACTGCTGCTGATGAATCAAAAACTACTAACACGGTCTCACGGACTTTTACCTATTTAAAGCGGCAGTAGGCAGAATGGTTTTAGCATCATTGGGCACAAATTCAATAATAACCTTTCAGCATATTGTAATTCAAGTGTTCTGAGAAAACTACAATTCTGCACCTCCTCATGGCTCTGTTTTCAGGGTTTAGACAATCTAGCCTGTGACGGGAGATTTTGGCCAATCACAGGTCATTTCAGAGAGAAAGCGTTCCTATTGGCTGTTCATTCAACGGAGGCAGCTGTCAATCACTCTCAAACGGTCAAACTAGGCAGCGCTGATCAAATATGAATCAATATTCTGTTACTGTAATGCCTATTTCTAACGTAAAATGTTTTCAGAAACATCTTGTTACTGTTTAGCTGCAAAATGAGAAAGTTTGCTCCGGCTGGTGGGTGGTGCTTGGCATTTCCTCAACCGATCTCAACATGGCGACCGGGTCACAAACTTTCTCATTTTACAGCTAAACAGTACACTACAAGATGTTTCTGAAAACATTTGAGGTGAGAAATAGGCATTACAGTAACTATTTACTACAGTAAATATTGATTCATATTTGATCAGCGCTGCCTAGTTTGACCGCTTGATCGGAGTTTGCGAGTGATTGACAGATGCTCAGAGACGGCAAGGCTCCAGCTCGGCTCTGATTGGTTGTTTTCCTCCAGTCTGTGAAATCTCGCAGATGCCGTTAGGAGCACCGGAGGACACAGAGGAAGATGATTTTTTTCAGATTACCTGTCTCATGCACTACTGTCCGGTCTGTGAAATCTTGCAGATGCCATATATATATATAGTGACCGTTTTATAAAAAATACTTTTTTTTAATCATATTTGCTCCAACTTGCCTACTTCAGCTTTAAGGGTAAGAGTCAATAACAGTTCTCTTGAAAAAGTTCAGGCATTCGGGGAAAAATCCCTGCAGTGGTTAAAAAAAAAAAAAAAAGCTCATTTAAATCACAGCGGCAGGCAGGTATGTCACCTAACCTGCTCCTTTCAAACCCCCCACATGAAACAAGTTAATGCTCCTGGTGTGTTGATGAATGGCCACAGTGGAAGGGCTCATCCTCAGGGGTTGGGGTAGGAGACATGGATGAGATCCCTCAGTTTTGCAATATACTGTGGTTACTGGTCCGTACACACTACAGTATAAGAGGTGTGAAACTAAATGATGTTAAATCACTCTTGGTGTCTACTTTCATTGAGTGTGTGTCTCTGTGTATGTGTTCTCCGTGTGACGCCTGGTCAGTAGCTGCTACGGCAACATTTCTATTTCAGCCCTTTAAGGATGACATTGAGATGCATGCATGAGTGTGTGTGTGTGTATTTCTGTGATGTGACAGTGTCCAAAATGGGCCAAAAGAGACCCAAATGCCCTTGTGTGTGACACAAAATAGCAGTCAGCCAAGAGCCCAGGTGTCAAATTGTTACTGAAGACTGATGGTAGCTCATTCGTGTTTCTGTGTGTGTGTGTGTGTGTGTGTGTGTGTGTGTTGTCTCTCTCAAAACAGAAACATATAACCTCTAATGCCCAGAAATAGTCTTCTGAATGATACTGTCAGCATGATCTGTAGTCTATTACCGTCCAGCCAGCCAGCTCAGCTACTGCTGAGCAGCAGCAGGCTCTATAGCAGCAGACAGTGCTGCTGTGGATTAGCCTACATAACCGTACACGTATTAAAGGATGTAATGCAGGTATTTAGCATTTCTGGATTTAGAGCTTCCCCTGCTTCTCTGCTGTCAACCAGAGGGGGAGCACGTTTCGAGTTTCCTTGGAAACTGAATATTGCTCAGCACCCGTCTGCCAGCACACCAGGGCTGTGTATGTATTGGCAAGAATCTGGCGATACGATACGTATCGTGATACAGGGGTAATGATTCTATATATTGCGATACTGCGATTTTATTCAATCATAACAGTGGGATCAGCATTTGAATTTATCACAGTCCCTCTGTAACATCCAACATCATAGTACTACCTTTTGTGCAATTTGAGCCACTGTCTGCCACCAATCTTTGCATGTAAGCTATTAATTGAAAATCAATAGGGTTTTTGAGAATCGATACGGTATCACAAAACATCTCGATACTTAGGTATAGTAATATTTTCTTACACCTCTACACGCACAAGCACCCACACACTGTATTCGCTAGGAGAATCATAATAGTTGCCTTACTAGCTGAGTAGGAGTCCACTACATGATTATGTCGTATCACATGGAAAGCCACTTTCACACCACAACTATACAGTCAAACAGAAGGACTTCTCTCAACAAAATAGAAGTTGATCAATAGATCACTATGGAAACAAAACTCTACCAATGAGCTGGTTTTACTGAACACTTTACTGATCCGAAATACCAGGAATACCAGAAAGTTCAATACTGTCAATAACATCAGTCGACAGTCTACATCACATCCGGCTCCTGTTCAGCTCAAGTGGATCATTAATAACATCTTGTGTGCCGCAGCCGCAGTCCAAGGTGCCGGTCCCGGGACCACCAGGGATGTGGGAGCTGTCGGGGATACTCGCCGTCGTCGTCGATGTGCTGATGGGCAGGATCCCCGCTGCTAACAATGACAGAATACAATCTCCTCTGCTGAGGGGGTTTGCTGTTCTGCACATTGATATTATTTTAGGAAGCTTGGCAGTAAATTCTGATGTTGTTTGTCTATTGTGACTTTTGCGGGCACCACTCTGGTATTTTCTCTTCCTCTTGGTCGCCTCCGTGCCAATATGAGGCCACGGTGCCGTCCCCGACTTGTACTGATTTAAATTTGCTGCTTGATTTATCAATTTAACCAAAAGACACCGATGTAAAGCAGGTGAAACAGAAAAGTTACGCCTCAAAAGAATTTACAACTTTTTAAAAAGATACTCACTGTGTGCATGCTGTCTACTTTTAATATATTATCATACGGTGTCTGAAGCTCTGGTATTATTTTACATTACAACTCAGCATGATACAGAAAGAGAAGCACATGAGTGGACTTGGCCCTACAGGATGGAACCTGCCGAAATAAAAAACAAATGAATAAATACATAAATGACTTGATAGATAAATGAATGAATAAATAAGTCATTAAATGTAGCAGAAATGACACTAAAAGTAAATGTAGCCATTAAATAATTGATAGTGACAGGCCCCTCATTTGCATAATGAGGCAGAAATGCATAAAGAAATATAAAAAGAAGTGTATAAAGAAAAGAATACAGAAATAAATAGGTTTGGGGTAATAAATAAGGGGTGAAATGCAAAGGGAAAATCATGCAGAAATAAATAGATAAATGCATAAATACATAAATGCATACATTTAGAAATAAATATAAAATCAGTGCAAAATAAATAAATAAAAAATAAATGCAAAAATACATGAATAAATTAAAAATAAATGCAAAAATAAATAATTAAATTTAAAAATGTATAAAAATAGTTACACAAATAAATAAAAAGGATAATTAAACAGAAGAGTAAATAAATAAAGGAATTAATACAAAGATAAATTTAAACAGAAATATCAATTTATGTCACATTTTTATCAATTAATTAATGGCTACATTTATTTGTAATATTATTTTTGCTACATTTAATGACATATTTATTTATTTATTTATTCATTTATTTTTGATTTTGGCAGGTTCCATCATCCGTATACTTTACGTTGTGGCATGCTCTGTGCTGTGGTCCAAAAGGAAATTAACTGTGCTGAACTGTCAATTAACAAATCTGATCTCCAATAAAAAGGTGTTCATAGTCCACCGTCTTGTTCCGACATGAAGATTTGTGCCCTGAAGGCAGAAGAAACCTGCCCTTGTAAACACAGAGGCAGGGCCACAAACACACAAACATGTTCAGGCATTGTTTACTGTACACACGCGCACGCACACCCGCGCGCACACACAAACACACACACACACACACACACACATACAGAGCCACAGGAGAGAATATGCACACACATACAGTATATACACACTCACTCTCACACGCCCACACACACACGGGTTTGCTGTTGATGGTGCAGGTAAAGCTGTGCTTTCCCAAGCAGTTTGAACTTTGTGTGAGACTGGCAAACATCCCTGTGTGTAGGGTAAGCAGATTTTCTGCCTTCTTGCGCAAAAAACTACAATAAGGGAGAGTGGAATGGAGGGGGGGAGGGAATGAAAGAGGGAGGGAGAGAGGGAGGGAGGGAGGGAGAGAGAGAGAGGAAAGAGATGGCAGGAGGGAGAGAGAGAGGGTCGGATACGGAGAATGACGATGTGTTTTACCTTCAACAAAATGATGGTAGATGAAGAAAGGTCAGTAAATGTATGGGGAAGGTGAGATCTCTTTCTGTCTCGCTGTCTTGAGGATGGCAGCAGCGCAGACAGAGCACATGCTTTATACTACTCACAGGGAGAGCTAAATCATGTGACAGACTACCTGCATCTGAACACAGCTTCTACTCGGCTCCATCTACTGAGTTCAAGCACAAACTATGGGAAGTAAGAAACGTGTAGGTGAAGAGGGAAACATAGGACCCCTTGACCGCAGTTTGGTGACTTCAGAGCAGGTTGATTATAAACTAAAACTAAAACGAAAATAAACAGTAAAAAATATTTTTAGTTAACTGAAACAAAATATAAAACTGTATCCTTTAAGAAAAACTAAACTAAACTGAAACCATATTGCCCGTGTAAGAAATTAATAAGAATAAAATGAACATCAATTCATTTCAGTTTTAGTTTTTTTAGCTCTAAGGCCCAGAACACACAGGGAACGTCAGCAGCGCGTGGCGGCCGCGGAACCTGTTGTTTTTTTATTTCGGCGTCCGTGTAAACAGGTTAGAGCAGCCACACAGCCCACGTGGGCAGCGCCGCTCGGCTGCGTCTCTTCTAGAGATTCGAAATCTCGCCTATTTTTTCTGCGAGCCGCGTTTGGTTCCCAGCAACAACAGACAGTGAAAGTGATCTTTTGACTGTATATTGACATCAAACCAGCAACATTACTACAGTTTCAATGTCTAGATATCTATAGAATATGTCACAGGAGATGGTGCTATGAACTAATTACTTCACTAAAGTAGCGCAAAGATTAAACAGTATGGCCGTTCCTACACAGTTCTCCAACCTGCATGGATTTTGTATGTACTACTAGGGCTGTCAAAGTTAACGCGTTAACATATTGTTTTATGCTAAATGTAGTACCTGTGAGGGTTTATGGACAATATTTGTTATTGTTTTGTGTTGTTAATTGATTTCCAATAATAAATATATACATACATGTGCATAAAGCAGCATATTTACCCACTCCCATGTTGATAAGAGTATTAGATACTTGACAAATCTCCCTTTGAGTACATTTTGAACAAATAAAAAATGTGTGATTAATTTGTGATGAATCACGATTAACTATGAGCAATCATGCGATTAAATATCTTAATAGATTGACAGCCCTAGTAGCTACATGCTTCTGACACAAAACACATGACCCTAACAAAAACAAACTAAAGCTACTGTAAAACTAAATATATAAAAACTAAACCTTTCTGAAAATAAAACTGAAAAGTCAAAACTAAATTAAAGCTGCAAGCAGCGATGAACGGGCCCTCGCCCACGCTGGCACGTCTGGGGAACACGCTGTCGTGGCACGTATCTGTCTTCAGGCCAGGACTGTTATCCAGCTTGAGAAGTTTGGAGCAGCTGGGACTAGGTAAAAACAAGTTACAACAGATTTCTGTATCATGGGGTAACTTCAAAATTCACGTACGACATCACCGTTCAAGCGATCAAAATGTCCTTCACAATTT
>CAKAOI010053262.1:34963-39124 GCA_916701655.1 Sebastiscus albofasciatus | reverse complement strand
GTGTTTTTATATATATATATATATATATATATATATATATATATATATATAAAATAACAAAGGAGTTAGTTGTAATAATGTATAAATCCCAAAATAGCCCATGAAATACGGAATAATTCCGCAACATCCCATTGGCGCACTCTATATCAGTCATCATGGATGATAGTTTGGGTGAAGTTAAAGGCTCTGCACACCTGCACAGGTGTTTTCACCCACTCCAGCTGATTGGACCTCCGCTCAAGTTGAGCTCGGTGTAGCTATTATGTGAATTATGTCACCAAACTACATGAACCAATAAAAATGTGTTACATAGTGTGAGGGAAATGTCAACCAAACAGTCTGTATGCACCCACACAGTCCTGAGGAGAGCGCTAATAAGGTGCTATAAACACCTGTGTAGGTGTACCGTGGGCGTGTTATGAACCTTTAATTGTATATGAATTTGAATTGATAAACAGAATACATGCAAACTTTTTAATCTTAAAAAATAACGTTTATGAGTGGTTTCATTTCAAATGATATAGTCCTGTCTGATAGCAATGCATGCAAGTGAATATAAGGGATTTGGAAAATCTTAGAATCTTAGATTCTTAGAAAGACATGTTAGTAATGTCATTTCCCCCTCAGGGATACTTTAAGTTCATCTTATCTCGTATGAACTATTCAGATAAGAAAGCTGAGGTCATGCTGGGAACAGGTGAGTCTGATCTTGAAGCTGGAGATGGTACATACACGATAATGGTTGCAAATAAAGCAGGGATCCACATCTCTGTCTTCAGGTAACAACCCAGATAGTAAATAACAAACTCCACCAACCACTCTCAGAGGAGAATGAGCCTACGGAGCAGTAAGTAATATCTGGATGCCCTATAAAGTGGCTTATAGAGAACCACCATGGTTACAGCTCAAATGTATCTATATTTAACTGGAGGCTGTAGTCGATTTCACATCCATGGTAGGAAGCTGAAGATATTCAGAGCAAGAAAAACCTCTTTATTTTACTTTTTAAAATATTAATTTCTGCCCGACAACATCATTGACCAATGTATTGAGTGTTACAAGGGCTGTCAAAGTTCACGCGATAATAACGTGTGAACGCAAATTTGTTTTAACGCCACTAATTTCTTCAACCCATTTAACCAACCATGTCATTCTAGCTTGTCGTGAAGGAGGCTAAATAACGCTCCAAACTTACGCAAAATTTTGGTGAGGAAAAACTGGTATGGCCATTTTCAAAAGGGTCCATTGACCTCTGACCTCAAGATATGTGAATAAAAATCCCCTTTACAGACATGCCCACTTTATGATAATCACATGCAGTTTGGGGCAAGTCATAGTCAAGTCAGCACACTGACACACTGACAGCTGTTGTTGTCTGTTGGGCTGCAGTTTACCATGTTATGATTTGAACATATTGTTTTATGCTAAATGCAGTACCTGTGTTGTTAATTTATTTCCAATAACATATTTGCCCACTCCCATGTTGATAAGAGTATTAAATACTTGACAAATCTCCTTTTAAAGTACATTTTGAACAGATACGAAATGTGCGATTTATTTGTGATTAATCGTGATTATCTATGGACAATCATGCGAGTAAATATTTGAATCGATTGACAAGCCTAGTTGTTAGTGAAAGTTATATTTGTTTTGTATTTTATTTTGTGGTGATTTTTTTATTTTTGATCTCAGAGATCAAACGATATGTTCAGTTATGTGATGTCTTTTGTTTCTTAGATGATCCCTGATGACCTTTCTTGTAGGTGGCGTTCTTGTCTGTCCAGTCCAGCTATATTGAGCACTGCCAATTTTATGAAGTGGGTATGGACTGAATGGACGCTGTGTCAAGTCAAAGAGTGACAGAGAGTAGCCAAAAAAAAAACACCTATTTATGTGCAAACGTTGCAGATCATTACTTCAACCAACTAAGCATGATTTTTTTATTATCAGAAGCATCTGACATTATTGTGCATCTTGTAGCAAATACACCAACTTATAAAAATGACTTACTTGAGCATAACGGTTTCCTGCAGACCCAAATAATTAATCAAACTACACAAATAGTGTGCGTGTGCTTTTGTGTGTGTGTGTGTGTGTGTGTGTGTGTGTGGAGACATCGCACCAGTGGGAGAGAGGAGAGGGAGGTAGGGAGTGTGGGAATAAAGACAGGGGAAAAAAGGGAAAAGATGGAGAGAGGGCGCTTTGCGCAACCATCAATCACCTTCTTGGGGTTCAAGTTTATTTGGCTTCATTTTTTTTTTTTTTTTTTTGGAAATACACAGCACACAGAGACGGAGAGGAGCCGGGGGGGATGGAGAGAAAGACACAGAGGGAGAAATGGGGGGAGAGAGGGGAAGGAGGAGAAAGAAGGTGGAGAGTAATATACGGAGGGGGGAAACTACCTGGGACCGTGGCAGTGAGAGACGAGAGGGCAGAGAAGTCAGGAAATAGCGCATAGAGTAGGGCTGTGTATTGGCAAGAATCTGGCGATACGGTACGTATCATGATACGGGGGTTACCATTCAATATATTGCGATATATTACGTTTTTAAAATTTTTTTAAATCTAATTTTAGGAAAACTGCCATAGGACACACCATCATATGAATAAAATCTGAGTTAAAAAAAAAAGTTTATTTTTTCTTTTCAATCAGAACAGTGGGATTTGCATTCACATTTACGTTTATTACAGTCCCTATAACATCAACATCATAGCACTACTTTGAGAAGGCACATACACTGACAGGGCGCATCTCTTTGCAAATGATATAAAGTATTGACTTGATTGAGTTAATCTTTCCATGTAAACTATTAATTAAAAATCTATACAGTGCTTTTGAGAATCGATACAGTATCACAAAATCGATTTTTTTCAATATTTTCTTACCCCTCCAGCATGGAGGGCAGAAAAAAAAGGAGAAATGAGGGTTAAAAACGCCTCTTCATCTACAAGTCTTCAAGTATGTGCAGAAATTGTTGCGCAGACAATTGTGTAAGCATCAACACGAGAAACAGATATCCGACAAACAACGAACACAAATCTGTAGAAAGAGGAGGCATAAGCCGAGTGCGCATATCGAGGTGGGTTTTCTCTGTGTGCCTCTGGACCCGCAGCCTTCCACAGAGCTCTAATGAGAGACCAGAGCTCCCTCCGTCAATCACTACTCCGTCCCTCCTGCTCTCCGCCTGCTCTGCTGTCGCTCTTCATAACTATTTGGACAACTGTATGTAGGTTACTCTCACTTTCTACGTCTCCATGTTGCTCTTTTTGCTCTCTCTCTCTCTCTTGTATGAGCGCCATGTGATCTTCCTCATCTTGTGATCCTGTTTCCGTCTCTCTCTCTACCATGTACGTACCTTCTTTGCCCTAAAACAGCACAGAGTCCATGAGGCTGTCTTGCCCATGTTCTCATACACTTCTCTTTTTCCAGTGCAGCCCACTTCTCCATTGCCCTACTAACATATGACTCACAATTCCTCCTTGCCATTCGGCTCATCCATTCCTTCTGTTTTACCACATTTTAATCAACCATATCTCTCTCTTCATCTCTGTAAGTATGTTTAGAGAGATGCATCAAACCAGAGTCAAATACCTTGTGTGTATGTACTTGGGGAAATAAAGGTGATTCTGATTATTGGTGTGACCAGGAAATGGAGAATGTTGATGGAAAGAAGGGCAGCACAACGCAGCGTGATGCACACCATCACCACCACCACCACCACCACCCTCTTTCTATCAATTGTGCTTACTGCTCCGGTGCTTTAAGGTCTGGTATACAATGCTAACAAAACACACAGCAATGAAGATACAAAGTACAGACTGACATGGCTTCCAATGATCTGCTTATTGGAGTATGTCTGTCAATTGACTATTAAGTGTGGGAATTCATGCAGCACAAGACAAACCATAGCAACTTTGACTTCTAAGAGGAGCGTGTTAATCATTGGGCTTGGTTCCATGGGATGTGCCAGTACATGGCATACGTGTCATGGTCTCCTGCCATCTATCATCATTTGGCAGTGTATAGGTGTAGAAGAACCAACAACTACTATGAACGGCCTTAAGGCAGGGGGATACTCCAAATGAACTAGGCTGTTTTGCCATTACAGGCTCTGATTGTTATTATAAGTGTCTGACATTATGGAAAGAGTCTGGCTCAAG
>CAKAOI010053262.1:14963-29963 GCA_916701655.1 Sebastiscus albofasciatus | reverse complement strand
AATCCAAAATACCATTTGCTTTTTGTTCAGGGAACCAGGGTGATGCTAACTTCCTGGTTGGCCTGGAACAGAATATATATATATATATATATATATATATATATATCGGTTATAAGCTCAAACCGGCCAATAATATCGGTCCAGTCGATGTATTGTTCAGGTTGTAGTTCAGCACGTGTGAGACACCCTGTGTGTTAAGTCTGCCACCCCCGAGACCTTGTGGAGGTCAGGGCTCTCAGTAGAAGAGGATGGAGGAAGAGATGAAAAAGAGGACGGAGAGGATGATGGGAGAGGCTTTACCTCTGGAAAGAGAGAGGGGTGGAGAAGGTAGAAAGCAGGAGGGGCTTTGTCAGAGTGTGCATGCCTGTGGGTGTTTTTCAAAGCCTGTTTATTTGTTGTGTGTGTGTGTGTGTGTGTGTGCGTGTGTGTACACATATGAGGGGGCTGATGTCGTGACTCATAGGGCTATTAGCACCGGCGTCGGCTCCTTCGTGCGCTGCAGTCGAGTGTGCGACACTGTGATCTCCTACACACACATGTGCTCACTTCCAAACACACACACACGCACACACACGTAACCTAGTCATCCGCACAAACACAGTCAAAACGTCCCGCTCCAATTTATCAGGATGTCACCAGAAGCCCTCCTCTGAGCCCAACACCTGTCAATCCATTCTCATCCAATCATCACTCAGATAACCCCAGAGACCCGCCCCCGCGCTGCCAGCTTCACACAGCTGCACACACGCTTGTGCAACAAGCCACATCCGTCTCACAATCATTCTGTCACACACACACACGCACACGCACACACACACGCAGTGAGGCGACCGCATCATTCGTCACACGCAGACAATCACACAAACATCTTCCACAGACTCATCATGCACGCGCCTTTGCTCCCCCACTTGCTGCTTCCACTGAGACATCCACCACCGTGGCGACGGTAACCGCGACAACGGGCATAAATTAGCGTCATGGCGATATGCAAAGCGAGGGAGCAACAATTAAAGCTTGACTAACGAGCTTTTGAGGAGCGAGGCTGAAGTTTCCCCGAGCAGCTGCTAACTGGATTAGCCTACACACACGCACACATACACACACACACACACAGAAACACAGAAACAGAGAGAGGGAGAGAGGACGGAGCAGAGAGACAGTGATGTTTAACTACCACCTGTGAAACGACACACACACACACACGTACACACACAAAGCCAAAGGTTAATATACACATACGCTAATGCAGACAAAGAAACCTGAATCAAACCCAGCTAGCATCACTTCGCCCGAACACAAACAAATACCAACATTACCAAGGGTGTCTCAGGGGATATCAACATCAGCACAAATGACTCCACAACAATACATACACACACACCTAGAACCTTTTAATGCCTACCATACACAAGGAGACTTTGAAAAGACTTTGAAAAGACTGACACCCTCTCACATCTAAAGACAATGTGTCTAAAGTCAGAATTTTTAATCACAGACTATAAGGTTTTGCACAGACTGGGGGTCTTACAGGGTCACTGTTTACAAGACTACAACTAGATTCCTTTTGAGATGATGTTACATCCTGCTCCTGGTGGAAATTTACAAGAAGAAAAACTGTTGACAATTTTTTTTGCAGCCCTCAAAATCCCTGGTGAGTATGTGATAGCTAGCTAGCTAACCACTGTCCCGAATGGGACGTTAGCTAATCTTCATCCTAAATGCTACGGTTAGCTTGTAGGCTAATAGCACACATTCCAGCCCTATTTGGGAGACTGGTTAGCTAGCTAGCTTACGGTGACCAGACGTCCCGGTTTTCAAGCTGGGTGTCCCGAGTCCCGACAAATATCTGTATGTCACTGACAAATTGTCCCGGTTTTCACTACAATTAAAATAACAATATTATACTCAATAGATTTTTATCATGTTCCACTCATTAACTAATTTGTGCGCATGAGATAAGTATACAGAGAGCCAGCACAGCGCACCGCTGCAATATAGAGTGATGTTGCGCGCTGTCAAGACACAATTACTCACGGACACAACAGATCCGCTGAACCCTCTGCGCACATCAAACGTGTTGTTTTGATTAATTAATTCTACAAAGTTCCTTCTGCACATCAACGGGCATTTTCGCTCCACTCTCAACTTTATCAGAACGTCAGGCCGAGAAAAAGACTGACTTAAGACAGCTTGGATTGAGTTTTATGACCACCTTGCACTAAACGATCAAGATCAATCGCGAGAGCGCGCCGCAACTCTAGCAAAACTCTCGTGATTTTATTCCCTCTCTCTCATCCTTCAAATTCTTCTCCGGGGTCGGGTCGCGGGTGGCAACAGCTCCGGCAGGGGACCCCAAACTTCCCTTTCCCGGGCCACATTAACCAGCTCTGACTGGGGGATCCCGAGGCGTTCCCAGGCCAGTGAGGAGATATAATCTCTCCACCTAGTCCTGGGTCTTCCCCCTTAGCCTCCTCCCAGCTGGTCGTGCCTGGAACACCTCCCTAAGGAGGCGTCCAGGGGGCACCCTTACTAGATGCCCGAACCACCTCAGCTGGCTCCTTTCAACGCGAAGGAGTAGCGCCTCTACTCCGAGTCCCTCACGGATGACTGAGCTTCTCACCCTATCTCTAAGGGAGACGCCAGCCACCCTCCTGAGAAAACCCACTTCGGCCGCTTGTACCCGCGATCTAGTTCTTTTGGTCATAACTTGATTTTATTCCGACATTGGAAATATGTCTGCGACAGTGAAATCGCTTGAAAAGTCATTTGGTGTAAGGTCGGCATAAGACACAATTACATTCTAATGATACAGAGAACTATGCTAGCTGTTGAATACATCTAAAAGCAATCATTATAATAAACACTGCTTGCTATCCATCTTTTCTTTGAAGGGCATGTCTGTTTAATATCTCATTCTGAACCAAGTGATTAAAGATCCAATGTGGGGAAAACAAGAGCATTACTCTTCATTTCAGCTTGAAACTGTAGCACCTCCTTGTTTATGGCATATGTTGTCATTATTTTCAAGATTTCTCACCATGACATGCTGAAGAATTTTGCAGCTTTTAGTCCAATGCGCCTACAATTTGGGCACAGATGGTTTGAAACTCTAATATTAAGGACCTGATTGCCAAGAACTATTTTAAGGCTGACAAATATTGCCAATTAAGTATAATATGACCTACCTCTGTAGCAGTGCTTGTAATTAAGTTACTTCAGTGTTACAATCCTTTTCCATTAACTATTCATTCACAAGAGTACTCCAGAGATTTTGTATTGCACTGTAATAAAATTGGGGGATTCATGAGAGACAGATTAAAAAGAATATATCACCAATATTAATGTGGTATAAACTGAGATATCCTGACTTCTACTACTTAGTGTAGGTCGAACTCCAAAAACACTGGATCCTACACTTCCCATAATGCAATCTGATAGCGTCTTTCAAGCTTAACACTCCCAGTTAGTAATGCAGACTTAAAGATTTGTAGTTTCCAAGCCTAGATTATTTTTTCAGACTTGGCAAAGCCATTCCAGAGTTGCAGATGACATTATGCATTAGCATTAGCGTTAGCTCTGTGTACGCATGCTAAGCCAGAAGTTCACTCATTCCTGTGGGAACCTCCATGATCCCCGTTGTGTTTGAAAAACTTCAGTTTTTTGTTTCTATTTCTGGTCCATAATTTGCCTTGAGTGCATTGACAAATTTGAACTTTTGCGGCAGATTATGGACAGACTGTATGCACTGTGTGCCACAGGAAGTTAGCATTTTATGCTATGCTTTAACTGTGGAATTTGCGAATTAATAACTGATTGATGAATGTAATACAGCTCTTTTTCTAATTTTTTTTCGAAGAAAATAGTTTGACGTCATATTTAGCCAATTAAAAGACGTATTAACCGTTATGCATACGCGCTATACACAGCTAGCATGCTACCAATGTTAGCTAAATATGCCTGATATTCACTTTTTTCACTGTATTTTTTTTGTCTGCCACTCAGATATTTTATCTGCCACTTTTGAAATCTATGTGCTAAATGAAGGAATAACATTTTAGATCTGATGTCACTCAATATTCAATATATTTTACACAAAAAAAACATTATATGCATGGTAAATTCCAGCATTGAAAATACACTTTAGCTTCCAGGGGAGGCCAATTTTTTGCTGGTGGGAGGGTACTGTACCCAGTACTGTACTGTACTTTGTTATTGTCCTTTGTCATGATTCTCGGAATCGATAGTCACGGAGGCATGCTATTCTAGGGAACCGAACAATATAGGAGACGATTCTCGATTTCCATCCGAAGCGTTTTCACTGTCCGCCAAAGTTGGGAATCACCTGAAAATTTTTACCCGCCGTTGCCAACAATTTACCCAAATTTGGCAGGTGCTAATTTCAGACCCTGAATGTGACTCATCTAGACTGGACCGCAAAAAAACAGACAAAATTAACTTCTCTCCCATATCTGCGGAAGCATTTCTATCCTTCCGTAATGACATGCATTTCATTGCGTTGAACACCAGGGGGGCGTAATCCGGGTTTACGGACACAAAACTAAACTTTCTGGAAACGAGGCGTAAGTGATACTTCCCAGGGAGACTGAAAGTGAGGTGTGAAATCTGTGGATTTCCCCTGTTACCATTTGTTGTCCACATCCTGTTAATACTGCTCTAATAAAGCTCATCTGCACCCACTTCCACCCTTATAAATGTCATTACAATGAAGCTGGATGCATGTATAACCGCGGATATTTTGCATTTCAGACACTCCATTCTGCATTGCTCACTTACTTCTCTCTTTCCAGGCCCTTGACTTTCTTTTTAATATGCTCCATCCTCACTCTACAATAAATCTCTCTCTCTCTCTGCATTTGCCTTTCTCCTTTAAGTCGTTCTTTTTCTTTTCTGCACATCCCCTCTCCTCTCTCTTCCCGGTCTCCAATTCTCCTCTGCTCACTCAAATAAATCTCTCCACCCGCCCCCCCTCCCCACCATCCCCAAATCTATGAAACACACACAAACATACATGTGCGCAGGCTCGCACTCAACTCACTTACGCACACAAACACACACAGCCCTTCAGGCAGCAGCCACAAAGGCCCCATATTAATAAATCTGCTCCTTTATTGGTGCTGAGTGTCTCTGGCAGGGGGGAGAAAGAGGTGGAGGAGGGAGGAGGAGCAGGACAGGAGACGCAGAGATCACCAGAAGGGAGGAGGAAGAGGAGGTGACTGACTGTAGCCATATCATGAACACAAGGGAGGCAGAGTGAGAGAGACAGAGAGATAAAGGGAAAAGGAGACAACATTGACAAGTGAATCATCAACAAGCACACACACTTTCTACTGACGATAATACAACGGCCCTGAGATAATGAGAGCAACCATACCAGTGTGATGTTTCACTTGTGTAGGTGTTTATTTGTTAAGGTACAGTCTACCCACACTTCCTTAATGTCCTCCGTCCGGTGAATTATTAAGGACACCTGACACCTGGCCGAACCACCAGAGCGTTCACAGTGTGCCGCGGCTGTCGCTGTGCTCGGGAAACAAACTGCCTGAGGTGGGCTTTTGGTAATGACAGCAGCTAGCTTGGCTTAGTGGTCCAATCTCAGCCATCAGTCAGCTGTGACAGATTGGGGATATGAGCTAAGGAGCCGTTTAGCGTTGGTGTTTGGCGTGGTGTGTGAGTGCATGCGCTTGTGTGTCTGGGGGAGGAGGAGTGGGGGGGGGAGGCTATCAGTGTTGCTAGTGTTGCAGAGGCATCAATACACTGTCGACAGGCCATTTTCCTATGCCTATTCCCAGCTCTGGCTTGTTGCTGGGGAAACTACCGCCATTTTACCTTCTCTGGCTGCACCTCTGGAAGGTTTTGTAAAACAGCAATCCATTTTTTCCGAAATCTACCCCAGTCAACTGTTTAATAAGCCTGTAATTTTGTTTCCTTGCCATCGGGCATTCTGTGTGTAAAAATGGCGTCCAAGTTATCTGTATATTTTTATAGAAAACCTCCAGTGGACAGCCAGCATTACAAGGATTGACAAGCAAAAACTGTTGGGTGTTTTGTTCTCCTCCCAAGGTCATGGGTTGAGTGTTCAATAACACCACCAACCTTTAAGATGACACTCATCTCCGGAGTAACTGCTCTCTGTTTTCATCTGAAGAATGTCAGAGCTCAAGCTACAATCAAATGACAGTTGAAGGAAAACCTTCCTCCTGGACCAACGCAGAAGCAACAGGATTGACTACACTTGAACTGCACCGATACAAACAGTGATTAACAAGACTCGGTCATAACCGAGGATATGGCTGGACCGTGTACGGTCAGTCTGTGAATTTGTGGCCAAATTGTTATACAAATAGTCAGCGGTCATGTCTGTAATGTTAAATCCAGCGGTACATGTCCACCAGTTCCGGTGTAACCTATTGTTGAATGCACCTGATTGGTCCCTGGTTTTCTGCTCGCAGTTTCAAACAGTAAACAACATAGCGGCCTGCTCATAAACTTTCATAGTTATTCCCTCTAAATAATCCACCAAAATCTATTAGAAAACATTTTAAGCGAGAAATAGTCTATGCCAATGCTGAATCTTTTTTCATTTTAAAACTAGATTGCCTAGTTTGACAGCTTGGTCCAAGTTTGGTGAGCCGGACACGTCGCATTGGACGGGCTCATTTGCATAAAGGACTGTTCCCAACTTTTCATTTTGACCAACAGCCGAGGCAAAACTCCATCACTCGGGGAAACTCCATCACTCGGTTAGCCAATCACGTAACTTCATCACTCACTCACTCACTCACTCAGTGACAGACTTTTGCATTTGTAGGGCTGGCCCTCTGTGGTCCAGCCAGAACTAATAATGGAGAGTTCCCTTACCTGTCCATGAGGCTGCATGGTGCTGTAGGGCATGTTCTGGTTCAACACTTTCTGTTTCATCAGCAACATCCTCTTCTGCTCCTCACTCAGGTGGGCCGTCTGTCCCGGGATCGGCCCCTGGGTCTGGCCTGGCCCCACGCCCTGGCCGCCGCCTCCCCCACCGCCCATGTAGGGAGGCATCATGGGGTTCTTGACCTGACCGTTCCCTCCCATGGGAGGAGTCATCCTCTGGCCTATGTGATCGACCCCGCTGCCGCTGAAGTGACTCAGCGGTTTGGTGTTGTTATAGGACAACATGGCTGCCGTTTGCTGCTGCTGTTGCTGTTGTTGTTTGGACAGGGTATTCTGGTTGATGCTGTTTGGCTGCTGCTGGCCCATCATGCCCATGTGGTTGTGAGGGAGGTAGTTGTTCATGGGGGCTTTGGGCCCATTGTTGGGGGCCATCCCAGCCACTAGAGGGCCCTGTGGAGCGTTAAAGGCTTGCGGTGGGTACATCATGGGGCTGTTGGGTTTGTCTTGGTTAAAGGGACCAGAGTTATAGGGACTGGTTGGAGCACCTGCCGGGGACCAGTTAGCTGCTTGCTGCTGCTGCTGCTGCTGCTTCTGCTGCAGCAGTTTAGCACGTTGCTGAGCCATTGCTTTTAGCTGCTCGGCTGGAGAAAGTTCCGGTGTCACTGGCCCTACAGGCTGACCTCCGGGGGGTACCCCAACCGCTCCGGGTCCTGTGCCCGCCTGACTGACCCCTGGGCCTGGGTTGATCATGTATCCATTCCCAGGCCTAGAGACTGCTTGTGTCTGAGCCTGGGTCGGGGTCTGAGGGGAGCGAGCCACGCAGTTGTGCAACGGGGAACCTGATGCCATGGCGACGGCCGGCGACTGCTGCAAAGGTTGCTGAGGAGGCGTTCCATTGGCAGTGGTGGCAAACTGAGGGCCTGACGAAGACGGTCGGACCTGAGGAGAGGAGTCCAAACACAAAAGAATCCCATGAGACTCGTGTACGATTAACTGTTAAACGAATGGTTCAACACAACGCCGGGAGGCAATTAGCTTAGAATAGAGACTGGAAACAGCTCGCCTGGCTCTCTCCTACTCTCCAAAGTTCAAAAATATGCCCATCAACACCTCTGAAGCTTTCTAATTAACACATTATGTCTTTGTTTAATCTGTACACGAAGAGCAAAGTAAAGTTTGTGGGTTTTAGGGGGAGTTACTTCTCAGAGTCTTGTTGTCAGAAGGTTTAGGTACCATCTTGCCTGTGCAGATACACTAAAGCCTGTGCTCACCGGCACATATATGGAAACCAGCGACACAGTAGGAGACACCGCCCAAAAGCACTCGATGGTTGGATAAATTGTTGTTTGTCAAGAAATAGTCACAACACGCAACTCTCCCTTATCTCAAAGCTTGTTTTGTTTTTTACATTTCTCTTTGTGTACGTATTAAACAAATGAGATACAACTTGCTAAGCAGACGGCTTTACATGTTGGCATGTGCATTTTTGAACTTTGGAGAGAGCCAGGCTAGCTGTCTAAGGGGTTCCAAACTTTATGCTAAAGTAAGCTAATCACCTCGTATCTCTGCTATCTTAGTGACCTGGTTGGACTATTTAGGAACATGTGATGTTGGTTCACAAAAGCATCATTTGAGTTTCCATTTAGAATAAAAAGACCATTCACTATTACAGAAATGTATTGCTGAGCCCTGGCAATGTCCATGAAAATCTGTTCACAACTTGAGAGATTTTTTTTTTAGTCTTGCTGGAAGCCACCTGTCTCAGACCAAAATCCCTCACAGCTAGCTTATAAAACTTAAGGACACATCTGTGTGAATATGTTACTATGAATCAGCATCAAGAATCAGTTTCTGTTTAAAACCAGTTCAAATGATCTGATTCCTGAAGACAGGGGTTCGAAAAGGAGATACGATAAGTAAATCAGAAATGACAAAAACCTTTCGATTTCTGCTCGTTACCTGAAATCTAGGGCTGGGACGATGCACCTATCTCCTGATTCGATACTATCACGATACTTGGGTGCTGATTCGATATTTATTGAGATATTGAAGTGTTGCGATTCTACAAGTAATGCGATTCGATATTATGGTTTTTGTTAACTTTTTTAATACTCGACCATGGTTGAATCATACACTTCTAGGGACTTTTACTTTGGAAGATATCTAAATTAATACAGTAAAAATTTTTGATTTTCAGTACGTATGTTGTCAGAGAGTCAAATATATCAGTCATTGTCAGGAATTGTTTATTACATTTTTTCCAGCAACCCAAAAATTGAAGAATAAAGATATTTCCCTCATAAATTAGTGCTATTTTCTTTTTAATTTATAAGGGACATGTAATGTTTTATATTTCTGGTGAATATAATCCATTATTTCCATATATATATTTTGTATTTACAGTTCCCTTTGTTAACACCTTATTTTGAAAACCGGACGTAGTCACACGTGTATACTTTCGCTAATTTCACCAAGTCAGTTGCTCGTTCTCCCATCAGCTTTGTTCTCTTTATACATCCATGGTCAGTTCCATCAGGGCCGTTTGAATGCATTTAACATAAATGTCAGTATATGGGTGCTCTACAGTCGAAGCGTCGGCCGATTTGACCACGGAGATGCGAGTGACGGCTGGCTTGACCATACGTTACCGCAACACAATAACGTTCCTTGTCCATGAGAGAGTTACCATGCAGTTTTAGCCATGAAGTCTTAGCTCTGCTTTTCCTGCAATGTGTGAAACCCAAAGTGTTTCCATACTTTACTGGATGTGTAGTGTTTACCACGCTGGATTTAAAATTTGAGGGTGCAGGTTGTATCCACGCAGACCCTCCGGTCCGTTGTTTTCTACTTTCTCGTTTCGGCTTGCTGCGGCCGACTGCCGTTTGTTTTGGTTGATGGATACAGAATGGATATGACGTCACGTTACTCAGACTACAACAATAAAAACGGTAACCTCCTTCTACTTCTGCATAGACTCAAATGAAGCAAATATATTGATTCTGGCAGGAATGGATCATGAACTGTAATTTGTACTGTGCATGCAGATTATGCATGGTTTATAAATTGTTGCTGTTATGACAAGTCGATCTATTGTGTCTGTTACAACCAATAGCAAATAGGCATTTTAATTGGTACTCCAAGTGAGTTGCATGTTACAAATGTACTATACTTCTACCTTTAGAGAAAACATCCAGACAAATGTCACTATGTGGCTGAATCACCTAAGCTGGTCACAACTTGGGGCAGAGATAGGGGTTAAGTACTCCTGCCATTGGCCATCTTGTTGACCCTCTTATTACTGACCTGTGGAGAGCCCATGGGAACCTGCGGGCCTCCCTGTGGAGGCTGAGGAGGAGGAGGCAGGGCTGCTGCCGGCGGTGCCGTCGTGTTCCCAGCTGCTTCCTGTGGGCCTGGTGTCTGATTGTTTGCCGGCCTGCCAAACTCTGCCTCTTTCTTGTCCTCAAAGTCCTCATTGAAGAGGTCGTGCATATCGTCCTCTGGCACAGTGTTGGCCAGCTCATCGATCAGCTCCTGCCACTCTTGGTCATTGAGGTTGATGTCAGAGAACAGTTTGTTCTGATTGGACAGAGACTGGGGATCAGAGGACTCCATCCCACCCCCGTCGTCCAGCGGCTCCTGTTTCAGGTCTTTGAGGAGGCCGAAGCTGTCCTCCAGGTCCAACGAGCCGTTCAGCTTCATGTCTGGAAGATGGTTGCCACCGTTCTTTCCCAGCTCATCTGACGCCTGGCCTACGTGGTTACCATTGCTGTTTGTAGTGTTGTTTCCGGTGGAAGTGTTGGGCCCGCCAAGTAAGGGCTTAATGTCCATTTGGTGATGCAGTGGCGAGATGGGTGGTACATTGTTGTTATTGTTGTTATTAGGGAGACCCGTTAGCGAGTCCAAACCACCGGAGCCATCCTTCCGTACCCGTTTGGTAGTCGGCGAGTAGCTGCCTCCATCACAGATGCCGTTCTGTTCTCCATTGAGGGGCGATCGTGCACTGTCCAGTTTCCTCTTTACAGTCTCCTGGAGCTGGAACAAAGAGGAAAAGAAAATGGATTAGGGCTGGAGGAGCACCAGAGATGGGACATGTTAGCAATATGAAAACTCTTCTGCGGTCTTCAGGGCGCTAACAATGGAAGCAACACACCGAATCAATAAGGCAACAGGCTGCTTCCCCTCTACACACATCAACAACTGTCTTGAGAATGCAAGTGGTGTGCTGAAAATCAAAATACCACCGAGACGAATGGTACTTTCTGTACCACATTCAATCTGGCTGAAATAACGCTCACACCAGTTCTCACACGGAGCGCATGCACGTGTACATTTTCTCACGGGGCGAAGCAATGAGAAGACGAGCAGCCCTCTCCATGAGCAGGCTGGACTAGAGGCTTTTTAAAGGAGAGAAGGAAAGACCAAAAGAATAGCTTGTTCCAACTATAGTATTCTCCCCATCATTAGCATCAGCCAATGGTCTTAGCCTTACTGTAGGCTGCCACCGCACAGTCCACCACCCTTAACAGTCTCACCGCCTCTGTCATGGCAAGAGACGAGATAACGACAGGGTGCTAACGAACGCTGGCTGGCAGTTAAGGTAATCACTATCATAGACCTGGGCTGAAGAGGAGAGGAGGTATGGAGGGACAGCGAACAGAAACTCAGGCATAGCAAGAGAGAAGTGAGACAAAGGGCAGAAAACGGGGAAAGGAGTCAGAGCGTGCCAACACGAGAAATTCAAAATTCTCTCCATTTTGGCCTTTTATCAACACCAAGCATGTGTTTTCCATCACCAAAAAATGTGCTTTTCAAAAAACGATCTAACAAGTTTGAACATTTGAAAACAGCGGTCTCACATTGCACCGCTGACATGAAAACAGGGCCTAGAAAACTGACACACAATTATCAGCAGGGTGCTAGCTTTACAGTTAGCTAACTGTTCGATTGATGAGACAGGGCTTACGCTTCAATGCTGCAATGATACTTTTACCAATGACTGGCTGAGAATATGAAGTATGGCAGAGGGGAAAATGTACTCCTCCTTGGGGCGAAAACTGTGTCAGTGTGAATCTGTGGTGTCAGGATGGTTTGGACAGGGGTTTTGACTCGGTCCCTCTGAGGCGCCTCCAATGGAGTTTTGAATAACACTTTGAAAAGCACTTTAGAGGCTCGGTACATCAGTAAGATGTTGTTGCAATGGATAGCAAATTCTTAGTTGTGTATCTGACTGAGTGGTGAAATATATGGAAAGATCACACCTGAATAAAAAATAAACCCTTTTAACAAGCTTCCAAACAAACTGTATTTTGTAATTTGTTACCCCATGTGCCAACTGTTCTGGTGCCAAAGTTTACACTCACAGTTACTTTTCTGTCTTTATTATCCAATCAAACAGAATAGTATTTGAGAGAAAAACTTTCCACAATCAAGAAGTAGATTAAAGAGCAAATCTAACGACACTGCAATCAAAACATTATTGCAAGTGAAATAAAATTGTGACTAAAAATGTATTAATGCGAATTCAAAGGTTTTGTTTGCAAATCTACATGTCTCTATTGGTCAGTCTTTATTAGAGTGACGTGTCTTACATCTTTCAGCGTAGGTCCCGCCCACGAGATTCAGCGAAACAGCAAGCTAAACTTTTGGATTTGCGCACTAAACTTTTGGATTCACAAGCTAAACTTTTGGATTCGCAAACAATACTTTTGGATTTGCATTAATACATTTTAATCACAAATTTATTTTACTTGCAATAAAAATTTTTTTGATTGCATATCAACAATTTTGCTTTCAAAACCATTCTGTTTTTTTTGTATAATAAAGACGCAAAAGTAACTCCATAAAGGGGACATTATTTCTTTAAAATATCGGCTAGTCATTACAAGACATTATCGGCATTAGAGAGAACAAAATCGGAGTGAGGCAGCATTAAACGAATAAACTGTGATGAAAAAAGGGGGAAAGTGCATAAAAATGGAGGGTTCTGTGCAATTTCTGTGCAATTTAATAAACTCTCAATCTCAATTTTACTCCTCACTCCTGTTAATTTCAAACCTTAATGAAGTTGGCAGAGGAATAGTAGATGCTATTAAAATGACGGATGGGAAGCAGGGACCTCATTTACGAAAGGTTCCCAGGGTGCAAATTTTGCGCTCCGACCCAAATCCAAGGTTTAGCATTCATTCAAAATGAAGATGATCTTTCCGTTAATATCAGTGGCACAGGCTTGCCTTAAACGTCATTGTACAAATAATGGATGGTACAGCTTCAGTATTATTTCATCTTTTTGTTCTACAAATATCCCGAATAAAGCCAGAGACCAGAGGCCATCAAAGCAGAGCATTTAAAAGCAGATCAGGCTGCTCACTTACAGATAAATTGATTTGATTTTAATTCATACTATTTGACAAAGAAAATGTTTAAATGTTTTCAAAAGTCTAAGTCAATGCTCAAAGTGGGCCGGTACACACCGGTACACAGTACAGGCACTTCTACATTTTACTCCCTGGTGTACCGTGACTTTTTTTTGCACATCGGAACTTCTCACAAGCTGCCGGTACTCTTCTCTGCCTTCTCCACATCAGGTTCTCTGGGAGATTCATAATGGCGATTCATAACGGAGATTCCTAACAGCGCAGCACCAGCTTCTCTGCACCACGCCTCATAAGCCGTATGAACATAAAAACTGTGGGGAGCATCTGGATGAGCCGTTCACATCGTTTGTGTAAAATAATTAGTGAACTGTTGGTCATAACTTGTTTTATTTGTGAACAAATATAATTAATGAAACATTATTTAAAAGTTTTCTGACTCTGCTCTATTAGGGCAGAAGAATTAATTAATTCCGGAAGAATTAAATGTTCAGACAAAGGTTGTGATATGTGTAAATAATAAAATAACCATTTAACTTGTAATAATAATGGTCCAACATGATGTCAAATTGCAGTTTTAAGTCAAAAACTTTCAAATGTTCTTGGGGGAGGACCCCACAAACCCAATATATCCTAGTATCTTTCATTCAGAATGTGTCTCTTTATCATATAAATATGCAAACACATCACCTTTACCCTATAATGTTCTTGTGTGAATATTATTGGAGCATTATAGGCCTACTATAGAAGATACATAGCCCAAGTCTAATAATAGCAATAAAACCACAGCTGATTATGACTGACACAGTGTAACATGTTTAAAGAAATAATGAATAAACAGGAATAAGTCACAACAGATTGCTGATACCGGCTGATACACACGGCAACATGTGAATAAGAGAGTACTGAACACTTCTTTTTTTTCCACTTCAAGCACTGGTCTAAGTGAAATGAAATAACATAGTTCAATATTGCAAAACAATCTCAGAAAATTTAAATAAAAATTACTAGATGTAGATAAAAAAAATGTGAGAAAACATGCATGGTGTAATATACTGGAAAAAAAAAAAGGTTTCATTGGTACTATATGATTGAATCCTTCTTACACCGAAGCCTCATTCCTATCTCGTTCCTCTCAGTCAATTTATACATACATTTGCACAAAAGCATACAAATGCACATTGACTGGAGCAGTTTGCAAGCTATACAGTAAGCGTATCCTGCAGATCTACATTTCAAACAGTCTGTTTGGAGCTCGGGAGCAGTAAAATATTTTGTAAAATCCACACTCTCAGCTGTCATGTGTGAAAGAGTCAAACACACACACAAAGGAGACACCACTGGTACATGCATGTGTGCAAATGCACGCTTAGCTCTTTGTTATTCAGATGGAACAGCAGACAAAATATATTCAGATTGTATTCTGACCCTGAGGTGGACCCACTCAAGCTGGCAGACACGCGCACACACACACACACATACATACACACACCACATCACCAAAAGACACAAATCATCCTATTTTTTTTTACTTTTTTGGTGTGTGTGTGTGTGTGTGTGTGTGTGTGTGTGTGTGTATGTATGTGTGGGGTGGGGCTGTCAGGTTGGCTTTCCCCTCTGTTCTCCACTATGACTGACAGTCAGCCTAATTATATTTATGGCATGATAAACACCATTAGTATTGACAGCCAAAACTACAGTGTGTGTGTGTGTGTGTGTGTGTGTGTGTGTGTGTCTT